>CAWUFW010008917.1:60000-280000 GCA_963921515.1 Calotriton arnoldi | reverse complement strand
TTATCCAAGTAACAGATGGAGCGATCAAAGGAACCATAACTGATTTAATGAGCCATTTGCAGTTTCACTGTACCGGCCGTGTGTACTTACACGTGCATGGCTTAATCTTTGAGACAAGCATATGCTACTGGCAGGATCAACCAGGTAGCCGCACCTGCTGACAGAGTGGGGCCGCGTGCCCATCTCCCCGACCGGCAACCTTCGCGCACCCCTCCATCTCTCGGGAGCCTGCCAGGGGAAGGAGCCCACCCGCCTGGGCGGGAGGACTCACTGGAGGGGTGTGGAGAGGTGCGGTCGCATGGGCACCGGCAGGCCCAGCCGTCTCCGCCAGGAGGGAGAGGCAGGCCGAGGCGCAGCCTGAGCGAGACGCAGGGGTGCCGGAGCCTGGCGGCGGCAGCACCCCTCGGAACAGTCATTCCGAGCTGCTGTGGAAATGTGCTGGGCATAGAGGGGTGACGGCGTGGCGCGCGGGCCATCAGACCTGCTGGGCAGCAGCATCCAAGGGCCTGGCGCCACCCGACCCCTTCTGGCCGGTCAGACCACTGGGGGGCACGAGCTGCCGGGGCCGCTCGGCCTTCGCTCTGCTGGGTAGGGTGAAGGGCCTGCCACCAGGTGGCAGGCCCTCGAGTCAGACGGTCCATGCGGGGTGGAAGCGCTTTGTTTGAAACAACAGCCGAGGCTGGCCAAGCAGTCCATCCCTAAACGGACCAAGAGTGCCCAATCGATCAGAGTACGGCTGGGGCATCCCCTTGGCAGGCCACCTTGCGCAGGGGGTATGCTGGCTTAGCATCCCTGCCTGCTCCCAGGGCAAGCAGACTCAGAGAAAAAGGACCATCAGCAAGAGGCTGAGAGGTAGGCGCGTACCCGGGTCCCTGGGGGCCCCAGCAGGCAGGCCCAGGTGCTGCCTTCCCCCGTCTCAGCATCCCCGGACCTCACGGAGGTCTGACTGAGCAAACTCTGAGAAAAAGGACCATCGGGAAGGGTCTGAGAGGCAGGTGCATACACGGGCCCCTGGGGGCCCCGGCGGGCGGGCCCGGGTGCTGCCTTCCCCCGTCTCAGCATCCCGGGACCTCACGGAGGTCTGACTGAGCAAACTCGGAGAAAAAAGACCATCGGGAAGCGGCTGAGAGGCAAGTGCGTACCCGGGCCCCTGGGGGCCGCAGTGGGCGGGCCCGGGTGCTGCCTTCTCCCGTCTCAGCATCCCCGGACCTCACGGAGGTCTGACTGAGCAAACTCGGAGAAAAAGGACCATCGGGAAGGGGCTGAGAGGCAGGTGCATTCCCGGGCCCCTGGGGACCCCATCGGGCGGGCCCGGGTGCTGCCTTCCCCCGTCTCAGCATCCCCGGACCTCACGGAGGTCTGACTGAGCAAACTCGGAGAAAAAGGACCATCGGGAAGGGGCTGAGAGGCAGGTGCATACCCGGGCCCCTGGGGGCCCCGGCGGGCGGGCCCGGGTGCTGCCTTCCCCCGTCTCAGCATCCCTGGACCTCACGGAGGTCTGACTGAGCAAACTCGGAGAAAAAGGACCATCGGGAAGGGGCTGAGAGGCAGGTGCGTACCCAGGCCCCTGGGGGCCCCGGCGGGCGGGCCCGGGTGCTGCCTTCCCCCGTCTCAGCATCCCGGGACCTCACCGAGGTCTGACTGAGCAAACTCGGAGAAAAAAGACCATCGGGAAGTGGCTGAGAGGCAGGTGCATACCCGGGCCCCTGGGGGCCCCGGCGGGCGGGCCCGGGTGCTGCCTTCCCCCGTCTCAGCATCCCCGGACCTCACGGAGGTCTGACTGAGCAAACTCGGAGAAAAATCTTTGTGTTGAGTTCCCTTTTGATTGTTGTTGTGCCCATGCTCTGGTTGCCCTCCTTCTCAGCACGAAAACCCAACACCTCTCTGCAGCCCGCTAATGCTTCTATGAGACTTAATTGCTCTCCGTTTTATAAATCCCTCTCATCTGTTGCCCCAGCCTGAACCCACTTCTCTGATGCCCACTCTGGGGAAGGATACCCCTTGACTCTTTAATTGTTATCACTCATGTCACTAACCCTGTGCTGAATTACCTGATGTCCATAGTCCCAGTTGTAAACTGATATACTTTGCTGATGGATCCTATCTCGAAAATGATGGTGTCCTGGTTGTGGGTTACGCAGTATTTACTGTATACCAAGTTGTAGAAAGCTGCACCTTACCAAATGAAAGTTCCATCTAAGTGGCTGAGCTTGTTGCATGAATCTGAGCATGTATCATAGCCAAAGATCAGCAGAGGGGTTTTTTAAGATCTTCTGGAAACCAGTTTAAAACCAGTCCATATGTGTAGATCCTTCTTAACGCCCTAGACATGCCATAGCAGTTAGTAGTGGTCAAGTGTGCCACTCATCAATATCCTCACAATGACCCAGCCCCAAGAAAAGCCACTTTGTCTGAAAAGGCTGATGCTGCTATTTATGTTTTACAAACTGATTTGTTGCTTGTACCTTCTCTGAAAGATTTGTCTTTGATTCTCACTTTCAAAGGCGTGTTCCTTCAACAACCTTAGATCAAGCAGAAATGTGAAAGGGGCCCTGAAGGGGTGTGGACAGGCATTACTGAGCATGTGGTCACACCGATATTTCTGCTCCCCAACCTTGCACGTTTGTATCATGGAACAGCCAATGTTGGTAGGGATTGTATGTTACTTGCCGCAGCAACCCACAGGTACGCACCCTTCTTTCTATGGCACAAAATCATTGTTATTCCTGTATCACCTATTAGTCCCATGATGCTGGAAAAGGGATTCGGACCACGTCTGCTGCCCACCCTCCTCATTGGGGCATCTTTGAGCACCTCCAGATGGATTTAATCCAGATGCTGAAGTGGGACGCTATCCCAGAATTTAGGCTCTAATAGCCTAGGAAGTAGACCTCCTATCCATGCACGAGGCCACTAGCATCAGTCAAGACTCCAGGCAGTGAGAGCACCTTGGCATGTAAGAGGACAAATGATTGGTCTGGTAGGATTGTGGAAAAATGCAGAAGGGCAGAAGGCCTTGTGTTCCAGACAAACTCATCTGAACTGAATTTTATGCTCAAGCGCCAGCCAGTGGGGAGGTCTAGGTACTTGAAAGAAATGATAAGATTCTTTAAGATGGCAAATAAGGCACACTGACACATTCTGTACCCGCTAAATGCCACTCAAAATAGATTTTAGATCCAGAACTTTGTGGATGCAATAATCAAGGAATATGCTGCAAAAAGACACCTTGTGTGGCTAAGGTATTTATTGGGCTCACATGGCTTCTCTTTGCAGCACGTTTTTTACTGAGATCACGAGGACGATTCCTTTCAAGGTTCAGGAGCTAATACATCACTTCCATCTGTTTTTTTGGAAGGCTGATAGCTCAATTCGTGGTGCCTGGGTGTGAGTGGTGAAAGCTGCCACACCCCTGCAACTTAATAGATGTGTCAGACAGTTCAACATTCTATGTATCCACATAAGAAGCCTTTTCTCTAACCAATGCCAAAGGAATTCGTTTCTGCATCTCATACTGGTTTTTTTCTTAGATATCCTAATTGTTAGATATATGCTTTGAAGACGTGCATACTTGTAATAAAGCTCAGAGGGTTAAGCAATCACTGCTGAGATACATATGAAAATTCTAAGCCACAGATCTGGGCATGACCTGTGCATTCATTCATCCTTCCCATGTTAATATAATGATCATCGACTTACATGGCTAATAATTATTACATGAAAAAGAATTCTAAGTAAAGCTCTTATGATAAAAGCATAATACGAAGGGCATGTTTTAAGTCTTGCCCACTGTGAAAGTGTATCTCTTTTGCTTCCTGTTAGTATGCTTTTCACACAGAGTCAAAGCTTAAAAGTTCCTCCCTCGAAACATAAGAAAGCCAGTCTCATCAAGCTGGTCTCATCTCTTTAAGCCCTGGAAATTGTGAGAAAAGGGTAAATGCTGGACAGTTTCCTCTACAACAGTTACGCCATCTGTAAATATGGAGCAGGGCATTGCGCCACCGGAACATCATTAAAAGCTACATTCCTGTGGTGCAATGCCCTTGTAAATATGCCCCTCAGTTTATAAATCAAGCCAGTATCTCTAAAATCCTATATGTAGCCATGGCACTAGACACAGAAAATGCCTTTGGAAAGGTGTCCTGATCCTTATTTAAGAAATTGGTGGACTACATCTAAAAACATTTTCAATTATTAAACCTCCTTTCTATCTGTCAAAGACATGGTTGAGAAAACCGGACAAGGAAAGACACTCCTAGCTTTTGAAAGAAGAACCATTAACTCATATGCCCCAGTAACCGTTCTAGTGATTTAGGGAAATGCCTGTTTTTCTTACCAAAAATCACACGACAAGATACTGCAGAGGCACCCAAACCACATACAAAAAGTTTAAAATTCAACTCAAGCATATCTCATCTTTTCCCCTGTAGAACAATAACATGATGAAAATAGATATGTTTCACATGTATTGGGAGCTTGGATGATCGCTGAAATATATTCCATCAAGTATATCCATGCAAAAAATAAACCTCTTTCATTTGCCCAACTTCAGACTGCAAAATATTAACTCCTGTAACTACCTTAAGCTCAAATATTCCATCGCTATCCCTAAACAGAAATTCTTACACATGCCCCTAAATACTCAAACCTCCGATCCATATGCCAGGTACAAAGTAGAAATGGAATATAATTGAATAATAAGATGAAAAAAACTGTGCCAAAGAACTGGGGCCCAGATTCTGAAAGGTGTCAGGCAATGCAGCACATCACCCAAAGAGGCTGTACTGCGTTGCGTAACAGGGAGAGAGCAGGAGAGCCCTGTATTCACGGAGTTATGGCACTCTCCTCCCATCTTCCCAGCGTCAGTGCTGATTTCAACTGCCGTGCACCAGGCACATACCTTAGCGACATAGCACTAGGGTGTGTGCCTCAGTCTAGCATAGGTTTTATACAGGAAGGGTACCATTCTTGTACAAAATTCTATGCCTAGACAAGTTTAAAAGCTGTTCCTATTTTGTATGTGTGCTGTACAGTGCAGCACACATGTAAAGTCAGAAAAGCACAGAGAAATTAAAACATTTCTTCGTTTAACGCCTGCTTTTCAGTGGCGTTAAGTTTTTGGTGCTAAACCTTTTCTACCAATGTTAGTGACTAGGGTTTAGTGTCAAAAAGCATGGGTGGTTGCATGGAAACGCCCATATACCACCCATGTAACACCCCCTTCACAGAAAGTAATGCGAAGCAGCGTTTTGTTTGTAAATCCCAAAACAGGTTTAGCATCGGGTTTGTGTTGAAAAAGTAACGCTGACCCGACTCTAAACCTTTGAGAATCTGGGCCTAAATTCTTTTCTATCTGTCATTAACAAAGGCTGGAACAGGACTGATTCAAAAACTGCATACAATAGTACTACTTGCTGCAAAATGCAATCCACAAACCTACGAGTGGAAATTTCCACCTCCACGTCTCCTATCTTTTCTATGTGGAGATCCTCACACATGTAAGTTTACTGCTTACTAGTAAATGTGAGAAGGATCAGAGGTAGTGGCTAGAAATTGGTCTATATTACTACTAAATGGGAGGAGTTGAGGGAGGAGTAAATGGGGGGGGATAAGGAGGGACAGACATCCACCCACAGAAGAGTAAACCGATTGCTATCCACAAACTGCAATTCTAAAGATATTACAGCCAAAAATTGGTAAATATACTTCTGCTCAGACCTGGAGTCCAGCACCACCCATACTCAACCACAGGTACTGCAACACCCTCCCATGAAAACTAATGGAAGCAGAGACTTAAAATAGAACCCCTTATATAAAAAAAAACATATATAAATAAAAAATAAATATGGCCCTCGCCATGCACAGTGTTGTCATCAATGGTATAATTTCAGATGTCGCAAAGATGTTATAAATGATGTCATAGAACATGTCATGCGTAATGCCATGCATGGCATGGTTTGACCACAATGTTTCATGAGGATTTGGTGTCAACGTTATTAGGGAACCAAAAAATATCTTTTTTTATGGTGACTGCCACTATGTGATACATATATATACTACTTCTATGTCAGGTCTGTCCCAGGCTTTGTTTCCCAAAATATAGTCACCCTATAACAGTGTTCTCACATTTCCAATGTCCATGAGTGATTAGCTTATCCACCTTTGTGTTTTCTGCATTTTGGTTCTTGCTAGCTTTGTGCGTCCCATTATAAACACAGGGCTACAAACTACAGTACCAGAAACCAAAGGGAAAACCTTGACTCAGTAAATAGACCTTGGATATATCTAGGGTTGTTTGCTTGGGTTCTTCCCAATAAGTTGTATGCCCTGGAAACACAGTGGAAGGCGTGCAGTTACCCTAGTAATTGTTGCACGCCCATTTACTGGTGCTGTCTCCCAAGGTTATCTGTTCTCCGGTAAATGCTCTACTGTTACCGCCCATCCCCATTGTGGTAGTCAGAAATTGTACACACTGCTGAACCTTTCATGCTTGCACAATACACATGCATGGATGATCTATTTAGTTCTCTAAGCTGTGTATTCTCAACTGAACATTCAAAAGTTGCCATTCGGGCATCTGACCACACTCTTTCCCATTAGTGACACAACACATAGCTGGGTAATCGGGCCCCAAAATCAGACCTCACTCTCATAAAACTCAACATCAGCCAAAGCTTCTCGATACCAATAGTGATTTTTAGTTTTGTTATTTAGGTTTACCAAAATATAATATATATATATTCCGCTAGACTTCTTCATCCATTGGTCTTTTGTTGCATCATTCACATTTTAATTCTATTCCCTAGAGTATGAGACAAAAGTGCTGCTTATCTCTCCTACTCCACTAAAAAACAGGCATTATTTATATTTTAATCCGCCAACTACCCGCTGCTTTCCCTCCCACGTGCTGCTCCATTGCACTCCCACCCCTGCGGCTCTTTTTATTTTTGTTTGAATACATTTACATTTTTTTGACAGACTACGCAGCTCCCCAACAACATTTTACAAAAGCCCCAGAAAGGATTTTCACACTACTTACATTTCAATTTTTTTCTATTTATGGATTCATATTGGGTTGCTAAATTAAAAACAAAAACAGCGCCTGTGTAATTTGGTAGGCATGCGTGGTGATGCATGTTCGTGCCTACAAAATATCCTCTGCTGCACAGCATTGGCAAAAAAATGCTTTTTGCCGCACTGCTTTACCATAGCCAATAGGTCCAAAAGGGGAGACCTATTGGCTTTCCAATGCTGTTTTGACTAAGTTTGTGTTGTTGTAGTTAGGTGTCATATATGGGTTTTGTGCTTTTTATAATATACACCTGAGCAGTGCTGTAATTAATAAGACTTTACTGATTACTCTCCTGCTCCCCCTTATCTTATATTACTAACAAGACCTAATAAGTACGATTCAGCTGATTTATTGATTGTCTTTATTTAAAAAAAAATAAAAAAATAGGCTACGTTAGAGCCTTTTCCGATTGGTATTGCCCAAGGGGCAATTTTCTCTCTTTGTGTTGTTGACATCTACCCCAGCCCTTTCTGCTTTTCTGTATACCCGGTTCTGATACTCATTACTGAACAGGGCACAGACTGACCGTAGCTGTACTGCACGTGACACTTAATTTCACAACGTACTGGATAACTTCCAGAATTCAGTCACATTCTAAAATCATTCCTGTCCTTTCAGCCTGCGACGGCACACAATTTGGTGCCTAGCGTCAACACAGGCACCCTTATTCTGCGTTGTTGGAAGGATGGTTTTTGTGCAGGAAGGGGCACCTTCCTGCACAAAAACAATCCATGGAGGTGTTGTCCTCATTCTATGTGTGCTGCAGAATGCAGAACACATGGCAAGAGGAAACAAAACTAGGAAAAATTAAAACATTTCTCATCGTTATGCCTGCTCTGATGACGCGTAAGGTTTTGGCCCTGGCCCAGGTTTATGTAACTTTGTAAATATGGGGCAGTGTCAAAATCCAAGGGTGTTGCGTGGGAACACCCACAGCAACGCCCATGGAACGCCTTCTTGACACAGAGTAAGGCATGCAGCTCTTTGCACTGCCTTGTCTACTCCACATCTATGAGGCCATGCAAAGTCACACAGGGTGTCATTGCATGGCCTCATAGATATGATTGAGAGGCCTGCACCACTGAAGCGTCTAAAAAAGTGACGCTCCGGCATTGCAGGCCTCTTGTAATTAACCCCCTAAGTTTACTGTCTCACTTTGACTCACTCAGTCTCACTCTGTCTCATTAATTCACACAGCTTCACTCAATCTAATCTGACCCACTCTGTCTCACTCAGTCCCTCTCATTCTCACTCATTCTGAATTACTCAGTCTTATTTGTGCCTCACACACAGTAACACTCAGTTACACTCACTGTCATTCTCCCTCACTCACTCACTTTCATTGTCACACATACTCGTCCTTACTGTCACTCATTCTCACTCACTTTGTCTTAGTCCTTCACTGACTCTCTCTCACTTTAACTCACACACATAGTCACACAGACATGCTCATAGTGCTGGAATGGCGCAGGGACCTTCATGCACATGTGTCAGCAATCAAACAATGTGACTAACTGCCTCAGTTTGTTGCTGGACCTGAAGCGGGTCTGCATTTTATTTTCATTGTACCAAGAGTGAATAATAATAATTTATTGATACAATAAAAATGGACCACAAAACAAGGAGGTTGTAGTGTAGCTGTGGAGCCCATAAAGGAGAGCTGTCACTGGTCCAGGGACACCCATCCATCAAACCAATCCATCCAGTCAATTATCCATCCTTTTTCTGATCCACCCCCCTTTCATCCATCCATCCATTCATCCATCCTTTTAATCATCCATCCTTTTACTTATCCAGCCACCCTTTTGCTCCATCTATCCATTCTTTCACTCCAGCCATTCATTATCCTCCCTTTGGCTCATCCATCTGTCCACCCTTTTACTCAGCCATCCATCCTTAACCCTATCCAACCACCTTTCATCCCATCCATCCATCGTTCCATCCATCTATTCTACCCTGCCTTTCACTCATCCATCCATTGTTTTACTCATCCAGCTTTACATACATCCTTTCACTTATCCATCCTTCGCTCATTTATCCATATTTTCACTCCATCAATTCATCCACTCATCCACCCTTTTACACTTCCACTCATGCATCTATTCTTTCACTCATTCTTCCATCGATCCATCCTTTCACTCATTATCCATTGATCCATCCTTTCACTCCTCCATCCATCCATCCACCCATCAATACATCCATCCACCCTCCCTTTCACTCATACACCCTCTCTCCCTTTCACTCTTCCATTCTTACATTCATCCTTTCACTCACTCATTCATCCACGCATTTATCCATCCACCATTTCATCCATCCATCCACCCACCCTTCCTTTCACTCACTCACCCTCCCAAGTTCCTTCTGAGCCTTTGTCTGCCAAGCTGCAGACAGAAGAGACCCATTGAGAACCCCACTCCCTCTGTAGGTGCCAAAGCAGGGAGGGGGTTGGGGCAGGGGTAGGGGGTGACGATGCCCCTGATGCAGAGACTTAACTGCACACGTACCTTTTAGCCCACTAGTGCAATTGTTGTCCAAAGCTGGTTCCTTCCTTCTCTTGGGCCTCTACGGTGGAGATGAGGTGCATACTGTGTGCTCAGCTCCATCATGTGAAACCAAATGCAGTACTAAACACGTGTTACTGCCAGGAGAGCAGCCCCCTGCACCCCTCCTACATCCTGCCCCACTGAGACAAATTGTTGCCACCCACTCCTTCCTTGTCCTCATCGGCCTGACCCACCCCCAGCCATTGAAGTGCATGCAGTTTTGTAACTCCTCCCAGGGCCACTGTTTATGCTCCCTAAAATCAACTGGATCCATGGCATTCTAATTCAGCACTCCCTCTCATCTGATGTTACTCCTGCAGGTCAATGAAAACCTCACCCGACTGGCGCTTGCGCAGTATGACATCTGCAAAGTTCAGCCAGGAGATTCAGCACACCACCTCAGAACAGTAATTTCTTTTCAGCTGCTCTGTGTTTATTTTACCTGTTCTTGCCTCTTCCCCGAGGGTGGCATGGCAACCCCCATTTTTTCCATGAACACCAGTCGCCCCTAGTTTGTGTGAGCGTTATGCATGCATTACACCAAGCCCTGAGAGGCACTTTGCAAAGCTGCCCAGGCATAACTTTCTGTGCAAGGGGAGAGCATGTGGCATAACGGCTAGAGCTGCTGACTTTGAATCAGGTTTGAGTCTCGGCGTCAGCTCAACATCCTGTGATGATGGGCAAATCATTTAATCTCTCCATGGCTACCTAAAATAAATGTGTCCTTGTGTAATGTAACTGGTGCTCATGTAAAGCACTCCAATACCTTCGGGTCGAGTTCGTGCAATATAAATCAGCATGTACTGGGGTGAGAGGGGGCAGACCAAAATATAGACTGGCTGGGTACGATCGCCCCCCGTGGCTACTTCCCTGAAGGAAAGGAGGGTGAATACGTAGAAGGGGGTAACATCATGGACAATGGAAGAGAGGGAGCGGTTGGGTGATCGAGGACAACACCACAGACAACCAAGGAGAAGGAGGGACGATGAGTGGGTGATGGCAACACCAGACAATGGAATTAGGGTGCGTGGCAGGTGTGGAACTACACAAGGTAGCCTGCTGAATAAGATGCACTCTGGTAGAGTGCTTCCATGCTAAGAAAAAAGTAGCTCCTAAAAAAAAGCTGTGAAGGGACACAAGTAATGCATCCCTACTCCGGGGGCATGGATAAACACACGAACAGGAAGGATGCCTACAGCAGCTATCCACTAAGAAGTAAAGAAATGAGAGTGAGAATGGCGCCAACCAACAGTAAGTAATGGGTGGGTGCTATACCCACGATAAGCTAACAATAGCTTTGAAGAGACAGCGCATGCGCTGTCTATCGAAACCTAATAAGGAAGTTTCTGACCAGACCCAACATTGGAACCCAAAAGATTAGTGTAAAAAACATCACTAATCAACTTGATGTTTCCCTCAAAAAAGTCTGAGGATATGATCGAGGTTATGTGAGAGGTCGGTTGAAGAATTAATTGACAGATGATCTTTAAGTGACCTAAAAATAGCAAATACGACTTTTGTAGAATTCTTGTCTTTAATAAAATTGTTGGCAAGAAAATTAGGAAGTCATTACCTGCTTTTTGTACTTTTAGGGCTATTTTTAACTGAATTTTCAATAACGAATCATAATTGCAGCACCACTGGAGTTCAAGTATGCTGAATTCAAGTTCATCTCTCCAGTATACCAATGTCAGGAAGGTTGCGTCCTGCAAGAGGAAATTTTGAATATAGGAAAAGCAGCTTGGCTGGCAGAGTTAACTCAGTTATTATGCTATGCTAATTGGATTTATGTAGTGGATGGCTACCCAGGAAGGGTTTCCCAGTGCTATACCACCAAAACAGATCCGGCAACACTTTAAAAAGATAGTTCCTATTCCAAGAGGTTTAGAACAACTAGGTTTTCAACCTCTTCCGAAAAGTCGAAAGGGAGCGACAGGCCCTCAGATCCAGAGGGAGGGAATTCCATAGATTTGGGACTATAAAATAGAAGGCTCGATCTCATTGCCAAGATCTCTTGATTCTGGGAACCAAAGCGAGGTCAAGATTACTTGACTGCAGAGATCGACTGGGTGTATAAGAAGACACTAGAGATCTAAGTTAGATATGGCTGGAATTAGATAGACATTTATGCACATAGCACAGTGCTTTGAATTGAACACGGCGCTCAAAGGGAGCCATTGAAATTCCCGGAGTAGATTGGCAGTCGAGAGAACTTCGGGGATGGAGTAAAGTAAGTGTAGCTACCGTGTTTTGCACAATCTGCAATTGTATGAGTAAACTCTTCTTGGCCCCTAGATACAGAATGTTTCCATAGTCTAATCTAGACATAACTAGAGCCTGAATGACCGTTGTTTGGGCAGAGCTGGAAAGATAGCCCAAGACTTTCTTAAGTCATCTTAGGATGCCAAAACAAGTGGCAGCCACCTTCATGATTTGGTGACTCATGGATAATTCATTATCCAGCCAAACTCCCAAGTTCTTGACCACAGGGGCAGGGCTAGGAATGGTATCCATCACCTCTGCCCACCATGGCCCCAGAGATGAGGAAGGTTACCCACCAGCAGCACCTCTGTCTTGTCCCTGTTTAACTTAAGGGAGTTGGCATTCATCCATAAAAACACTTGTATAACACAGCTGTTCAAGGCCTTTGCACTGTTATTTTCTTCAGAAGACAAGGACAAAGCAATCTGAGAATCATCAGCATATAGCAAGAAAGTAAAACCACACTTTTCCACGATGTCCGCCAGTGGCATTACATAGAGGTTGAGCAAGGTCAAACAAAGTGGAACCTTGAGAGACTCTCAAGTAAATGAGAGGGACCCAATACACGAAGAAAGTGGGTACCGTCAGGACAAAAGTCATAGAAAAACGTCTTTCTTCGAAATAATCTACACCAATTCACACATACAACAACATCCACAGCCAGAGGATCTCTTAGGTTATCAATATATCGGCAATGCACACAAGAAGTATCTATACCACTAGTTGAAGAAGATTAAAATATTTTTATTCAATACAGTTAATAAAAAACTTCATATCATCATGTACACTATTGTTTCATTAAATTCAACATATAAAAAAATGTGCAAAAATACAATAAATGCAATTTAGCAGCAATGATTTAGAACAACATATTTAAAAACATATTTAAAAACAGGGGAAGCGAAAACAAAAGTAGGAAAAAAGGAGACAAAAGACATTTCCTACAAAAAAGAGATAATATGGCTGGCACAAACAATGGATCAGGATCATATAATGGAAGAGAATATACAATAGTACATATATATTTTTTATGTTTTCTCAACCGGCAATATGTCCATATAGTTACACAGCACAACTTAAAAGAGCATCGACGCGTTTCGGTAGGTCATAAATTATCGACCAACACCTTCATCAGGAAAAAACATCTATATATATTCCCACCATCAAAATCAATTCCTTTAGTCCAAGGATCTAAAAAAGGAAAGCAGAGAGAGAGAACACAACATACTCATTAATAAATTGCATAACCCCAAGGTTCTTGTTACACTGTCAACATACCAACAACCCAGAGGGATATCCTCATTCATCCACTCTTCTTTACATTCAAATAATTGCATTCAACATCCTTATATATTTACCTTAAAAAACAAGGTTAGACAGGGGTCATAAAGCCTCCAAGAAAACGACAACAGCGTTTCGCAGTGTTCTTATGAATACGCCATGCAGCTATATATCACACGAATAGAGAGAAAGTGTTACTACATCTCTTCTTCTAATCTTCCAAAAACGATTGAATTTAATCAGTCGAAAGTTATTTAGTACCTTTTATTAAAGTTTAAATATGTACTCCACGTGGCTATTAGCGAGACCTTCCTGTATCAAAGAAACTCCGCATAGGGGTAACTGATAATCCACACCTATGTATGACAGAAAGTCATCAGTCAATATCTCAAAGTATATGTTCCACATAATAACAACCAATGGTGACTCCTAACTCGACACATAAAAACAAAGATACCTACACTGATAAGTGATTTCACGTCTTCAAATCGCAAGGGCCCATCCAGATCAACTCCTGATGACCTCTTTACTTTATATATATATATACCGGTCCTGATATATCAAGGATCCTATATCCACTCTCTTCAAGCTGCCTAAAAAATAGAACAGCAAAATAACCATGCGTAAGTAAGGTGTCATTGAAGCCTCTTGGGAATAATTATTCCACATAATCTAAAAATGATCAGTTTCCCAAGATTACTGGAAAAGAACACCACCCCAGGAGTAGAACAGAGCTTCCTTACTCTACCTCAATATCATTTGCGCCCGAGTCTGCCTCAGCGCCTCTCAAAGTAACAAAACACCCTAAATCGAGGTATATACCTCCATCTAAGCTTTAATAACCTCTTTAGGAAAGATGTTTTTATACGGGACAGTTATTTTGCCCAAACTGGAGGATAGCAACTTCCCAGACTTGAGAGAATGTGTATCAAACACTCCACCCCACGAGGAATCTGAATCTCCCCTACTCTACGTAAAACCAGATTCACCCGGGTCTTACCTTAGCGCCTCTTCAAATAGCACACCAAACGGGATCGGGGTATACGCCTCCGTCCAAACAGAAACAACAACACCACTGGGAGACCTCTTTTTATACTCCCACCCTGTCTCCATAATGGTGCTTAATCCAACCCAGCTGGTTCAGTTAACTAAATCACATGTTCTATCCTTTATAAACTGTCGGCCATTTTGTAGTGGATAAAGAAGTATCCACTCATAGGAAATTAATACAAAATCCGTAACGCACGAGGCTGAATCTCAACCATACTAGCGTTCTTTTGTGAATAAAACAATTCCTGATATCATTCAAATAAAGAAGACAATAATGATGGTTTAGTTGACTAAGTCCCATGTTCTATCCTTTATACACTGTCGGCCATCTTGTAGTGAATAAAACGCTTCCTAATGTCATTCAAATAAAGAAGACAATAATGATGGTTCAGTTGACTAAGTCACATGTTCTATCCTTCATAAACTGTCGGCCATCTTGTAGTGGATAAAGAGGTATCCACTCATAAGGAGTTAATACAGAATCCGCAACGCACGAGGCTAAATCTCAACCATACTAGCGTACTTTTGTGAATAAAACAATTCCTGATGTCGTTCAAATAAAAAAAATAAAAAAAATTTTTTTTTTTTAAATTTGTAAAAAATAAAAATTAAGTTTCAAAATCGGAAAAATCGGCACCAACCAAGAAACACCCACTTATGCGGCCATATCAATTTACAAACAATATATGCCACATAGACCCGCAAATTGTGGCATCCTTCTAAAAAGATTTTTTTTTAAAAAGAAGGACCAAGTATACTTACAACATGTATACATAAGAACACCCTTGCTCTTAACTAGATCTACTCTCAGCCAGAATTCTCTTACTGACACCTATTGTAACATATTACAGCTAATATTTTCAAGTTGCTCCAATAATTCTATCCCACTCTTCTCTAGAATTCAAACCATCCTGAACCGTGTTCAGACGGGAGATGTACCATTGCTCACGTAGCTTCCTTTTCTGTTGCATATTTCCACCTCTTTTGCCAATGATCACTTTTTCTAAAATAAACCAATCAAAATCATTTTCCCCATGACCATTTTCTAAAAAATGTGCCACCAAAGGGGCATTGATTTTTTTAGTTTTGATTGCTGATCTATGCTCTTGTAAACGAACCCTAAGTTCTCTGCCTGTCTCCCCAATGTAATATTTATCACATGGACACTTAAGTAGATAAATCACATTCTTGCTCCTGCAGTTATTTACATTTTTGGCTTTAATACAGAAGCCATTAACAGTGATTTCTTTAAGTACTATACATTGACTACACATATTACAGGTACTACATTTAACATTACCAACCGGGGCAATGTTGGTTAATGTACGTTGAGTATTATGGGAATCATCTCTATATGTATGCACAAGCAGATCTTTCAAATTTTTTTTTTTTTTGAAAGCGACCAAAGGTTTCTCAAGTTTTCTTTCTTCTTCATGATTTAAAATATGCCAATTTCTATTGACTACCTTTTTATTTGGTTACTCAAATTTGAGAACTTACTCACAAACACAATCTTTTCCATTTTTTTCTTAATTCTCGGTGGTTTGTTAATCATGGCATCTCGATCATAAAACCGAGCTCTTTTTAGGGAGTGAGAAATTAGCTTCTTAGGGTAGCCTCTATTCTTGAATTTCTCTTTTAAAACAGCTGCATGTTTATAGAAATCATTAAGGTTAGAATAATTCCTACGGAGTCGAAGGAATTGACTAAAGGGTATATTATCAACTTGTGATTTAGGATGAAAGCTAGAGAACTGAAGCAGCGTGTTTTTTGCCATTGATTTAACAAACAGTTCTACTTCTAATATACCCTCTACTGACTTGATGGAAATATCCAGGAAATCTACCCTCTCCTTACTATAAAAAGATGTGAATTTAAGATTGGGGTCTCCAAGGTTTCACCAAGCCAAGAATTCCTCTAACAATTCAATATCACCCTCCCAGATAAAAAAAATATTGTCAATGTAGCGGTACCAGCCCGCTACATTCTCACTGAAGGGTGCCAAATCATTATAAATATGTTTTAATTCAAATTGGCCCACATAGAGGCACGCTAGACTTGGTGCACATGTGGCCCCCATGCTGGTCCCCTTCCTCTGTCTAAACAGTTCGTTCTTGAACAGAAAAATATTATTCACAAGGACCATTCTAACACAATCAGAGATAAAGTCCCTATCTGCCCCATCCAAATCCAAACCTTCTAAAACTGTACGGACAACCTCCACTGTGTCCTCCTGAGGTATATTCTTATAAAGAGACTCAATGTCAAGAGTCACCAGACACTGAGGGGTCGATTCCGATTCGGGCCGGAAATTTCTCCGACCGAGCCGGATCCGGAGAGATTTCCGACCGAATCGGACCCGTGCAGTCCGACCGAACGAGTACGATGCGTCCGTATGTTATCGGACTCGAGTCGGTCGGACTCCCATTGATGTCAATGGGAGCCGGTCGTACAACGCGTACGCGGGCTCCCATTGACTCAATGGGTGCGAGTCGGACAAGTGCGCCCCTACAGCGTGTACGCGGCGAAGCGATTCGCGCCGTACACGCACAGGTAGGGGGGACCCATGGGTCCCCCTGTGTGCGACTCGCGCGGCTACGCGTACTGGGGGTCCGACACGGACCCCCAAAGTACGGCTCCGACAGCTCTTACGAGCCGGAGTGCGCGGCTCGGTCGGACTGCTCGCGGCGCGCATCGTACTTACCCGGCCGGGAAACGTCTCCATTGCGCGGTGCGAGTCGAGTCCGAGCCGAGTCGGTCGGAGCGGTTCGAGTCCGAGCGAGTCGGTCGGAGCTGTCGGGACGCCCGGACGAGTCGGTCGGCGATTTCGCATCGTACTCGCTCGGCCGGACCCGCGTACGGTTCGGTCGGGAAACAGGGCTCCGAATCGGATCCGGTAAAACCGAATCCGATTCGGAGCACTACCGGCCGAGATCGGAATCGGCCCCTGAGTCTCTCTATTGAAAGGTATGCCCTCTATCATTGAGATAATGTGGGCAGAATCCCTCACATATGATCTGAGATTAAAAACAGCAGGTTGTAAAAAATGATCAACATATTTACTAATAGGCTCTAAAAGAGAGTCAATACTGCTAACTATTGGTCGCATCGGAGGATTCCCAGCATATTTATGGACTTTGGGAAGACCATAAAGTGCTGGTATTATAGGGTCCCTTTTGTTCAAAAATCTAAATTCCTCTTCACAGATAAGCGAGTTATCCCTAGCTTCGGTGAGGAGGTTGAGACAACTACGGGAAACCTCCTCCAAACACCTAGGTGTAACTTTTTCATAGTGTTCTGAAACATTTAATAAGGAATACATTCTATTTTCGTAGTCATCCGTATTGAACAGAGCAACTCCCCCTCCCTTGTCTGCTGGTTTAATAGTTAATTGAACATCATCCTTTAATGAATTTAATGCTGCTCTTTCCTCTTTACTTATGTTCTGGGGAATGTGACCAATAGACTTACTTAGAACGTGGTGAATTCCACTTTCAACAGCCCTTTCAAAAGTTTCAATATTCTTCCCTACCATAGCTAATGAGGGAGTAAAGGAGGACTTGGGTCTAAGACCAGAAATATTGTTACATTCCCTCTGCTGACGCCCTTCAAAAAATCTTGTAAGCCTCACTTTACGAAAAAAAGCACGCATATCCTTTTCAAATAGAAATTTATCAATGTATGAGAATGGAACAAAACTGAATCCTCTACTTAGAACTTTAAGTTCAGAATCACTCAGTACCTTTGTGGATAAATTAATCACTGGTATTCCATCTGACGCCAGTAACGTTGGTTTCGTGTTCGAATATATTCCTGCAGAGGTGGAGGGGCCCGATTGAATTGACCCCTCCCCCCATTCCCGTTGTACCTCTGAGTCCTCTTCGGACGCGAGTCTAAAAAAGATCCACGTTCCTTGATGATACCTCTAATTGACCCTTCTTCTCTCGGCAAACCTTCCTCCTCACTACTAGATCCAGAAGTCTCTGAGAAGGTCATTTGTTTTCTACCTCCTCTATTGTATACTTGTCTCCTAGGTTGTCTATCCCAACTAGCATCGTTCCTTTGTTGGTAGTAATTCTCACTAAGAAAAGGATAGACCAATTCTTGATTAAATCTATCAATGTCCTTCTTTAATTTATTTGATTTTTATTTAGGAGATATTCTCTATATCCCTCCACATCAGTGTTAATCTCATCCAATCTTTTCTTCGCTTCCTCCAGAGCAATACTACTACGCAACTCCAACTCTAGCTTCTCAATGGCCTATTTTTCTATAATAATCAATTCCTGAGCTGTCTCAATAATCAATAGCATCCAATCCCTACTACATCTATTCGAAATCAAAGTCCAAACCTCTAAGAACTTTTTGTTCTCTATGAATAGACCAGGTTCATTACGGACCTGTAGCCCTATTGGAATGGTACCTGATCTAACATACTCAATCAAAAAATCAGCATGTGCTTCCGTCCGAATCAACTTTTTCTTGAGGTTAACTAATTTGCCCCAATTCTCACCTCTACCATTAACCATCGTAATCTTATTGCCATTCTTAGTATTAATGATCCTACTGAGCTGGTCATCACTAAAACCAAAAGTTTTCAATTTTTCCATGGGCAACAATGCTCCAAAATTCTAGGATTCTACTAAAAGAACTCTCCAGCCAAACCAAGGCTGTGCCAATGAATCTCAAGTAAATGAGAGGGACCCAATACACGAAGAAAGTGGGTACCGTCAGGACAAAAGTCATAGAAAAACGTCTTTCTTCGAAATAATCTACACCAATTCACACATACAACAACATCCACAGCCAGAGGATCTCTTAGGTTATCAATATATCGGCAATGCACACAAGAAGTATCTATACCACTAGTTGAAGAAGATTAAAATATTTTTATTCAATACAGTTAATAAAAAACTTCATATCATCATGTACACTATTGTTTCATTAAATTCAACATATAAAAAAATGTGCAAAAATACAATAAATGCAATTTAGCAGCAATGATTTAGAACAACATATTTAAAAACATATTTAAAAACAGGGGAAGCGAAAACAAAAGTAGGAAAAAAGGAGACAAAAGACATTTCCTACAAAAAAGAGATAATATGGCTGGCACAAACAATGGATCAGGATCATATAATGGAAGAGAATATACAATAGTACATATATATTTTTTATGTTTTCTCAACCGGCAATATGTCCATATAGTTACACAGCACAACTTAAAAGAGCATCGACGCGTTTCGGTAGGTCATAAATTATCGACCAACACCTTCATCAGGAAAAAACATCTATATATATTCCCACCATCAAAATCAATTCCTTTATTCCAAGGATCTAAAAAAGGAAAGCAGAGAGAGAGAACACAACATACTCATTAATAAATTGCATAACCCCAAGGTTCTTGTTACACTGTCGACACACCAACAACCCAGAGGGATATCCTCATTCATCCACTCTTTTTTACATTCAAATAATTGCATTCAACATCCTTATATATTTACCTTAAAAAACAAGGTTAGACAGGGGTCATAAAGCCTCCAAGAAAACGACAACAGCGTTTCGCAGTGTTCTTATGAATACGCCATGCAGTTATATATCACACGAATAGAGAGAAAGTGTTACTACATCTCTTCTTCTAATCTTCCAAAAACGATTGAATTTAATCAGTCGAAAGTTATTTAGTACCTTTTATTAAAGTTTAAATATGTACTCCACGTGGCTATTAGCGAGACCTTCCTGTATCAAAGAAACTCCGCATAGGGGGAACTGATAATCCACACCTATGTATGTTCTTGGTTGGTGCCGATTTTTCCGATTTTGAAACTTAATTTTTATTTTTTATTTTTTACTCATTTAAAAAAAAAAAAAATATATATTTGAACGACATCAGGAATTGTTTTATTCACAAAAGTACGCTAGTATGGTTGAGATTTAGCCTCGTGCGTTGCGGATTCTGTATTAACTCCTTATGAGTGGATACCTCTTTATCCACTACAAGATGGCTGACAGTTTATGAAGGATAGAACATGTGACTTAGTCAACTGAACCATCATTATTGTCTTCTTTATTTGAATGACATTAGGAAGCGTTTTATTCACTACAAGATGGCCGACAGTGTATAAAGGATAGAACATGGGACTTAGTCAACTTAACCATCATTATTGTCTTCTTTATTTGAATGATATCAGGAATTGTTTTATTCACAAAAGAACGCTAGTATGGTTGAGATTCAGCCTCGTGCGTTACGGATTTTGTATTAATTTCCTATGAGTGGATACTTCTTTATCCACTACAAAATGGCCGACAGTTTATGAAGGATAGAACATGTGATTTAGTTAACTGAACCAGCTGGGTTGGATTAAGCACCATTATGGAGACAGGGTGGGAGTATAAAAGAGGTCTCCCAGTGGTGTTGTTGTTTCTGTTTGGACGGTGGCGTATACCCCGATCCCGTTTGGTGTGCTATTTGAAGAGGCGCTAAGGTAAGACCCGGGTGAATCTGGTTTTACGTAGAGTAGGGGAGATTCAGATTCCTTGTGGGGTGGAGTGTTTGATACACATTCTCTCAAGTCTGGGAAGTTGCTATCCGCCAGTTTGGGCAAAATAACTGTCCCGTATAAAAAAATCTTTCCTAAAGAGGTTATTAAAGCTTAGATGGAGGTCTATACCTCGATTTAGGGTGTTTTGTTACTTTGAGAGGCGCTGAGGCAGACTCGGGCGCAAATGATATTGAGGTAGAGTAAGGAAGCTCTGTTCTACTCCTGGGGTGGTGTCCTTTTCCAGTAATCTTGGGAAACTGATCATTTTCAGATTATGTGGAATAATTATTCCCATGAGGCTTCAATGACACCTTACTTACGCATGGTTATTTTGCTGTTCTATTTTTTAGGCAGCTTGAAGAGAGTGGATATAGGATCCTTGATATATCAGGACCGGTATATATATATATATATAAAAGTAAAGAGGTCATCAGGAGTTGATCTGGATGGGCCCTTGCGGTTTGAAGACGTGAAATCACTTATCAGTGTAGGTATCTTTGTTTTTATGTGTCGAGTTAGGAGTCACCATTGGTTGTTATTATGTGGAACATATACTTTGAGATATTGACTGATGACTTTCTGTCATACATAGGTGTGGATTATCAGTTACCCCTATGCGGAGTTTCTTTGATACAGGAAGGTCTCGCTAATAGCCACGTGGAGTACATATTTAAACTTTAATAAAAGGTACTAAATAACTTTCGACTGATTAAATTCAATCGTTTTTGGAAGATTAGAAGAAGAGATGTAGTAACACTTTCTCTCTATTCGTGTGATATATAGCTGCATGGCGTATTCATAAGAACACTGCGAAACGCTGTTGTCGTTTTCTTGGAGGCTTTATGACCCCTGTCTAACCTTGTTTTTAAGGTAAATATATAAGGATGTTGAATGCAATTATTTGAATGTAAAGAAGAGTGGATGAATGAGGATATCCCTCTGGGTTGTTGGTATGTTGACAGTGTAACAAGAACCTTGGGGTTATGCAATTTATTAATGAGTATGTTGTGTTCTCTCTCTCTGCTTTCCTTTTTAGATCCTTGGAATAAAGGAATTGATTTTGATGGTGGGAATATATATAGAGGTTTTTTCCTGATGAAGGTGTTGGTCGATAATTTATGACCTACCGAAACGCGTCGATGCTCTTTTAAGTTGTGCTGTGTAACTATATGGACATATTGCCGGTTGAGAAAACATAAAAATATATATGTACTATTGTATATTCTCTTCCATTATATGATCCTGATCCATTGTTTGTGCCAGCCATATTATCTCTTTTTTGTAGGAAATGTCTTTTGTCTCCTTTTTCCTACTTTTGTTTTCGCTTCCCCTGTTTTTAAATATGTTTTTAAATATGTTGTTCTAAATCATTGCTGCTAAATTGCATTTATTGTATTTTTGCACATTTTTTATATGTTGAATTTAATGAAACAATAGTGTACATGATGATATGAAGTTTTTTATTAACTGTATTGAATAAAAATATTTTAATCTTCTTCAACTAGTGGTATAGATACTTCTTGTGTGCATTGCCGATATATTGATAACCTAAGAGATCCTCTGGCTGTGGATGTTGTTGTATGTGTGAATTGGTGTAGATTATTTCGAAGAAAGACGTTTTTCTATGACTTTTGAACCTTGAGAGACTCCAGATGGTAGATGGTGTGGCTTGGAGCAATGCTGATGAGAGTGGACCTGAAAAACCCAGTCCTCCACATAGGATGTCAGCCAAGACAGGGCTGTGCCCTGCACGCCGATGGTCTCTAGTCTTTGAAGCAATGTGGTGTGGTTCACTGTGTCAAAGGCTGCACTGAGGTCCAAAAGGATCAGTGCCTCAGTGCCACCATTGTCCAATTGGTGCCTAAGATAGTCCGTAACTGCTAGGAGAGCTGACTCTGTACAATGTCCTGCTCTGAAACCGGATTGAGAGAGGTGAAGCAGGCTATTGGACTCTGTGAACAACATCAGCTGTTTGTTCACATGCTTTTCTAGCACCTTCGATAGAGTGGGTAGTAGAGAAATCGGCCTATAGTTTGACCAGGTGGAAGCATCTAGATTGGGTTTCTTTAATAGAGGCTTGACCATTGCGTGTTTCCATGGCTTTAGAACCACGCCTTCGGAGAGAGAGGTATTTATAATTATCTACCTTCTGCTCTAAGGTGACATCCCTTTCAGTCTTGCCAAGGAATGAATGATCCTGATTCTCCAAGGTATTAATACATTTTTCTCAACACAGCCTTGACCATACATCACATGTTCAAAATTATTTCTGTGGATGAAAATAGGCCCCTCCCCCCGTGACATAATTTGTGGGGACAAATATAATATGATAATCAGATAATGATCTGTCCACACTTGGGGTATTGATGCCACATAAGTAATCATATTTGGTGGAGCGGAGATTACATCTAGTAGGTGTCCACCAATATGCTTGGGACCAGGTGCTTGTTGTAACAAATCTAGGCCATCCATAGACTCACTGACCAGTGATGCAGCAGTATTTTCCATTTTGTGCGCCCACACATTAAAGTCACCCAAAACCATTAAAGCGGAGTGATTAACAATCAATGGGATCAGCTAAATAATCAATGGGGTCAGGAAAACTGCAAATAAGTGACTGAAAGTAGGGCAAGGACCTGGTGGTCGATGGAAAAGCACTCCAGATATAATAGAGTTAGCAGACCAACATCTGCAGAAACCCATGAGTTCTGCAGGTGGAACACGTCCAATCCTAGTAAAGTAAGTTTAATAGAATCTTTTAAAATAATAACATACTTCATTAATTCTAGGTATGTTAATTTGATTAATTAACATTTCTTTTTCAATTAAAGTCCAGTTGTTCTGTGCACGAAATTGTATCATTAACTTGTTGTAAGATGTGGGAAATGCCAATATCTGCCTTTTTTTAGAAGGACCGTTATATCCTGTGTGAGCTGCTGGGAATGTCATGTTTGTGTCATTTTGGATTCTATTGGGTCGAAGTTTGGGATACTTTCAGAGTTTCCACTGGATTTTTGCTCTGACCGGAGGGCAGTGAGCACACTAAATGGCACTGGGGAGGCTTTCATTGCATCCTGAAGTTAGAATGTGGAAATAATTTACTTCAGCAGTTTTAGTAACTGTGAACCATACCCTCACAGTGTTTCAGAGCGCTGGAGATTACAATGAGTCATCAGTAAAATGCAAATGAACATGTATATCGTTAAAGTAGGTTACATAAACATTTTACAAGTGCATCTGAAGAAAGAACCTAAGATGGGAACAATCTGCTGAATATATGGGACGCCACTGACCTTAACCAGACCGAGCAGACATGGGTTTCACTTGGATGGGCAATCTCCAAACGCAACGTGGCACAGAAATGGGGGACAGGGGAGACACCACGAATTAGAGATTGGGTTGTTGACATGGACAGAGCCATGGTAGCCGAAAAAGATGTATTTAAATACGGAGGGTGCCCTAAGAAATGGGACCGTAAATGGGCAGCATGGAATGCATATAGAGGGGGGATTTGCCTGTCTCCAACAGTGGAGCTGCGCCGTAGTGAGGTCGAAATGTATGGGTCATGTGCTGCAGCAGAAGAGTTGTTAGAATAACGAGTCTCTATGTCATACATGCAGGTATTATTCAATTACACTGATTGTATATTTAAATGCGTGACGGGAATGGAAAGCATTGCTGTGCTGTTTGTGGTTTTTCTCAATAAAAACAGTTTATTAAAAAAAAAAGATGGGAACAATCGGGAAGTGGGGCGAGGCAAAAAAGAGACACCGGTCAAAGGAAGTAGAAAGAAAAGAACCAAGATTATGTCCCAGTTACTTCCCAGTAATCTTCATTACTCTGAGACCAAGTCTTCCCCGATACAGTCCCTGCCTGCAAGATTCCATCTCCTTACTGCAGAACCTGTTCCCTAGCTTGCATCGAAAATCCTTCCAACATGGCTGCCACTACCCATCAGGCAGTAGAATAGGAAGGATCTATTGCATCAAATCCAGTACATTTACAAGCTTCCCAAAAAGAAACCAACATATAATATTTTCCACCCTCGGGAGGGAGGGTGGGAAAGCAGGACTGCATCGGGGAAGACTTGGACTTGGAGTAATGAAGATTACCAGTAAGTAACTGGGGAATTACCTCCTCATCCATCTTCCCTGCTACAGTCCTTACCTGCGAGAAAATACCCAAGCAGAATTGGATGGATTATAGAAACAATACCAAAAACAAAGTGAATGATGCAAATCAAACTCTTTAATCAAGGTAACTATTTAACACTGGTGTAATTCATGTGTCTAAAACAGCTGATAAGACACAGTCCCCAAAAGAAGTAGAAAGCCCTCTCCCAACTGAACCATGTAATGGGAAAGGAAAGTATGAGGAGTTTGCCACATATTGGCACAGCAAATGTCTCTCAAAGAGACTCCCCTAAAGGAAGCCCGGGAGGCCGAAAACCCTCTAGTGGATCTACCTTCAATCACAGATGGAAGAGGAGTTTGAGACAATTCATAACACAAAATAATAGTAGAATTGATCCATCTAGATAAAGTGGATGTGAAAGGACGAAAACCCTTATTTGGCAAACCAAAGGTGACAAATGGCACATGCAAATTTTGAAATGGAGCAGTCCTGACTAAATAGATAGAAAGTGCTCTATGCAAATTTAAAGTGTGAATAGCCTCTTCCTCAGCCAAAGAGGGCTCCGGACAAAAATACAGGAAGAACAATTTCCTTATTGCAATGAAAATATAATGGGATTATAAGCAAAAAAGAAGGGCCACATTGTGTGGAAAAAATGAATGAAAGGGTGTGAGGCTAACTTCACCCCTAAAAGCCTGAATTGTTGCCTACTGAGCTCGAATAGTGGAGACTGCCAACAACAACCTGAAATCATCCTGCTGGGAAATCCAAAATCCTAACAGGATCACAATGTAATGATGTAAGCCATCTTTGAAACTTGTTCCATTGCGGACTGTAAGACTTTCGTGGAGCAGGCATACAGGACTTCTGAAAAGCATCCGGTACTTCCAAAGAACACCCTTTAACTAACAAGAGTTCCCTTTCAACAGCCAAACTCCCAGATTCAGATGACTGAGTGATGCTTGAGACAACTGTGATTGACTCAATAGGGATGGCAGTAGGGGAAAAAATGATGGTGGGATCGTAGCCATTGACATCAACACTGGGAACCATGGCCTCCAAACCCACTTTGGTTCCAACAATAGGACTTGCGACTGATCTTCCTGAATCTTTTGCAACATCAAGGAGTCAGAGGGATCGTTGGAAAACAGTAAAGAAGAGCCTGCGCCCACCTCACTGAGAACGCACCTATGCCCAGGCTTCTCTGTTAGGAACTAGAGAGAGAAAGTGAGATGTCAGAGCATTCTCCTTGGTCGCAAATAAATCCAACCATGGATTTCCAAACCTGAGACATATTTACTGAAAGACTGTGTGACAGGCAGAGGAATACCAAGGAGGGGAGTTCCCTGCTCAGCTGGTCTGCAGGCCCATTACCCCTCCCCAGAAGATACACTGCCTTTGGAGATTGGACTCTGCCCACATACATATCTTCCTGGAAAGGAGATAGAGGGAAGGAAACGTTCCCCCCTGCTGACTGATATATGCCACCACTACTTGTTGTCCGATTGAATGCATACAGCTTGATGATGGATTTGAGGAAGAAAAGTTACTAGAGCTGCCTTGACTGCAGCTAACTCTTTCCAATTGGAGGAAGACTGAGTGTCCTGTCGTTTCCACCTGCCCTTAGCAGTGAAGGATCCCAACACTACCCCATACCCCAGTCTGCTGGCATCTGTTGATATCACTATCTGAGTGGACTGGCTCAACTGAAGTCCTTTGGCCAGATTCTCCAGATTGAGTCACCACTGGAGATCCCACAAAATATGTGATGTTACAGGAATCAGGGCTTTGTAATCCTGAGAGAGAGGATTCCAATGGGACAACACATGATGCACCTCTGGATACAGATAAAGGCGGCTCAAGCTGAAGCCATCTCCCCCTGAGTCCACAACCACAGTCTTGCTGAGGCCGGAGGTCATTGCAATAAGTCCTGTAGATAGAAGAACAGTATATGGACCCTGTCGGGAGAGAGGCACACTTCCCCTTTGTTAATACAGAACAGGTCCCAGATGAACTGCAGTTGCAAACTTGTTGAAGGTGAGATTTCTCTGTATTGAGGAGAAACGCATAATCCTGAAGAAGATTGCACACTTCCCGGCATCTTTCTACGCCTTAGAAAAAGGAGAACTGATTTACCAGTCATCAAGATAAGGATACACATGAATACCTTGACAATGAGGAATACCCACCAAAATGCCAAGAACTTTGTAAAACCTATTGGAGCTGATGTCAATCCAAATGGAAGTACTTCGAATTGAAAATGTTGCAGGCCCACTGTGAACTGAAGAAAGCCTTGGTGATTTGGAAAGATGGGAAGATGGAGCTAAGCATCCTTTATATCCAGAGATGCCAAGTAATTCCCTTATGCCAGTAGCAGAAAAATACTTTGGAGAATTTTCATTTTGAAGGGGTGATTAATGAGGAACTTGTTGAGCCTCTTCAGATCCGGGACAGGACAAAGATCACCCGAGGGTTTCTGCACCAAAGAAAGGATGGAGTAAATGGCATTCTTTGCTAATGGGGCTTGTACCCCTTCCAACAGGGCATTACATTTTCTCAAGTCCAGTGGAAGAGGAGTTGGTTGAAAATGGTCTGAAGACAGATCTGTAAACTCCGGGCAATACCCTTCGGACACCACATTAACTGCCCATAGATCTTAAACTGTCTAACTCCAGCAATCCTTGGGGGCTGCCGTTGATTGTCATGCCTTTGAGGGCTTTGGGGTAACAGAAGAGGCAGCTGCTTGGGGCCGGGATTTATCTGGGTTTGGGGTCCCCGGTCACAACCCCTACCTCGAATGGGTTGGGATACTTCTTTCCCCGCTGCTGGTGGGAAAGTTCTTTTGTAGCCAAAACCCCAGCCTCTGGGGTAAGATCTCATTGGAGCTGCCAACTTTTAGTCCTCCGCTGTTTTTTTAATCATGTCCTCTAACAGCTGTCCAAACAGAGAACATCCATCAAAGGGCAGTTTCATTAGAACAGCTTTCTGAGAAGACTCTGCATTCCCGTTCCCATCAATAGCGGATGACGTGCTGACTCCACTGCTCCAGATGCAGCTGCAAATCAACACTGATTTTCAAAAGATAAATCAGAAAGAAAATTGACCTGCTGCTCCATAACACTAAAGAGTGATGAACAGTCAGAAGCCTCTGCCATGAGAGTTGCCAATTGCTGAAAATCTTTCAGGAGGAATTGCACGGTACATATGCTATATGAATTGACCCTCAGAGCGAAATTAGAGGCTGCACAGGCACACAGCACCCTCCAGTTTTTTTATCAACTGGATCCAGGCACCAGGGGACTGGTTGCCTGGAACACCAGGGCTTTCAATGGAGAATACAGGTTCCAGAGGAGCCTACTCCACAGCGGCAGGAGCGCCGGGTGGAGCAGCCACATTGTCGAACACAGCAGCCTGTGTCATTGATGGTCCCTGTCCCAGGTGGCACAGTCTTTCAGTACTGTCTCACAATTTGCCTCTTACCAAAGATGAGCTAGAATAACAATCTGCTCGTGAAATACTTCGTCTACATCCAACATGCATTTCAGGAAGTGTGAGGTTGAAGCCAGAACCTTCACTTTAGTGCACCCTTAATCATGCACCTAAGTTTAGCATCTCAGGACGGAGCAGCATGTTGGTTTCCTTTCACTAGATGTACCTTAGTATGCAGCTTGCTCTCAGAGCAAATGAGCTCAGCCTCCTGGCACCCACCCCTACACCTATAGGACCTGGAGGGTAGCTTGGATCAACTGACGCAGAAGTAGATGCAGAGCCATTAAATGTGTTTATAGCCACCAACGGCCTCAATATGAAATCTAGCAGGTGGAAAAACCATGTGGAAATGGCATGGAAACAGAGGGGCATAATTATGAGCCTCTTTGCGTCACTCTTGCACCACGCAACGTGGTGCAGGAGCGACGCAAATGTAAAATGAGATTTATGAAGCCACGCAAGGCCACCTTGTGTGGCCCTGCATGGCTTCATAAATCTCAAGTAATGTAACGCAGAGCAAATCGCTTAGTTGCATTACCCTGCATTACTCTGCGCCACAGAGGCATTTCCTTAGGTGTTGGTGGGTGGTCCCTCGCAACAACCATGGATTTCGACGCATTCGCAGATTTACAAGAACAGATAAACTTGGGACTGTGCCAAAAAGAGACGCCGCCCAAGGAGAAGCGTAACGAGGTGAAATATCTTTATTTCTCCTAATTTTTTCCTCTTTCTACAGGTGCTGCATTCTGCAGCTCACATAGAAATAGGAAAAAGCCTCTCATTGTTATTTTAGTTTGGTAAGGTGTCCCTTCCTGCACAAAAACAATCCTGCCTACAACACAGCACCCTTGCACCATGGTGCAAGGGTGCCTGCGTTGGCTGCTAAAACGGCACCAGTGTAAGCGATAAGGACAGGAATGCATTGTATTGGATAAATATGGTGCATTCCTGCCCTTTCCCTGTGACGGAGTGCAGCGCAGCAAGGTGACTTGGTGCTCAGCTCTGAGCCACAGAAGTCATATAAATGCCCCAGAACCTTTAACATCGAGGAAGATATGGAAACGGCATGGCAAGTGTGCTTTGAATACTGAAAGCAAGGATGGTGGATTCTACTATGGAATTTCGAGGCTAGGAATATTGTGATACACTAATATCCTGGACGGAGTATTGAGGGATACAATATCAAAAAGTAAGTACATACAGAGGAAGAATAAGTTTACTACTCTTAACTCCACATGTGAGCACCTTGAAGAAATATATATGGTCATGGTACATATATGTGGAGTTAGGTATAGAAAGTCTATACTTACTTACCTTTCCATATTTTGTCCTTTGCTATTGTGTCCACAATCATTGTGATTCCTTCCTCGATATTTCGGGGGCACACAAGCATAATTACAGGTAATGGTGACTTTACATACCAGGGCATTGAGTATACTGGCTGTCAATGGTAATTTCTTCAGCAATTTATACTGGCACTCCAGTGGTACATTGGCAATGCTTTTTGTATACAGAGGGGCAATGCTAATGCTGGCTGGCAATTGTGCTTTGCATACTTGGGCTATGTGAAAATTGCATAGCAATGGTGCCTAACATAATTGGGGGGCCAATGAAGATGCTGACGGGCAACAGAATGTTTCTGGCTGGGAACAATTCAGTAATAGAATAATGTCTCTCCTTGGTTTGCCCGTATTCTAGTACTTCAGGGTTAGTGTTTTCAGGTGAGTGTATCATTTTATTGGGAATGGCTCATGAGCACTAAAATCATGCTAACACCTAAGGACTATGGCTAATTACAAGTTAGGGAGATTTTAGTCCGATATTCACTTCCTGCACCTAATTTACCAATACCGGGGACATTGGTAACTTCTGGGCGAGGGGTGGAAATACTCCCCAATTACCTGTTTGCGGAGTGCCATTCTGGAACGGCATTTCCATGCTGATTCCCACATGTTTTTCTTCAGATCTTCAGAGTTTTACTAAGAGATTTCAGCTGCTTTCAACATCGAGAATCCCGAGGTGAATCTTTGAAACTTGCAATCATGATGGGCCACAGGCCCCTTCGGGATTACCGGGTCACACAGAATGAGGGCCTCTGTATACATTTGTCAGTTACATAAATATGAAAAATGTACTTGTTGTAACTTTTTACCAAAAATAACTATTAATAAATAAACCTCGCCTCTCCATTGACTGATTTTCGTAGAAGCACAGTTGGGAGCTCACTGCTTCACCTCTCAGCCAGTTCACCACTTAGCATTATGGTAAATGCAGTTCACTTTGAATGCTTACTTGATTTTTTGCTGAAGTGTTTCACCAAGGCTGGTGCAGTTTAGTGTTGTGAATCTCTAGACATATGTGTTTCTGGATATTATCCTTCATCAGTAAAGATAAAAAACAAAATTCATCTGGGGTTGCTGAGAGATGCCACAATCCTCTCAGGTCTCAGTACCTCTCTCTGGCGCACAGGTGCATCTCCAAAAGCTCGTCAGCTCAATGGCTCGAGGGAGCCTTTTCAAACCGAAGGGGGATGGGAGCACACTGCTTCACCTCCCAGCCAGTTTACCGCTTAGCATTATGGTAAATGCAGTTCACTTTGAATGCTTACTTGATTTTTTGCTAAAATGTTTCACCAAGGTTGGTGCAGGTTAGTGCTGTGAATCTCTAGACACATGTGTTTCTGGATATTATCCTTCATCAGTAGAGATAAAAAACAAAATTCATCTGGGGTTGCTGAGAGAGCTGCCACAATCCTCTCAGGTCTCAGTACCTCTCTCTGGCGCACAGGTGCATCTCCAAAAGCTCGTCAGCTCAGTGGCTCAAGGGAGCCTTTTCAAACAGAAGGGGATGGGAGCACACTGCTTCACCTCCCAGCCAGTTCACCACTTAGCATTATGGTAAATGCAGTTCACTTTGAATGCTTACTTGATTTTTTGCTGAAGTGTTTCACCAAGGTTGGTGCAGGTTAGTGCTGTGAATCTCTAGACACATGTGTTTCTGGATATTATCCTTCATCAGTAGAGATAAAAAACGAAATTCATCTGGGGTTGCTGAGAAAGCTGCCACAATCCTCTCAGGTCTCAGTACCTCTCTCTGATGCACAGGTGCATCTTTAAAGCTCGTCAGCTCAATGGCTCAAGTGAGCCTTTTCAAACATAAGGGGGATGGGAGCACACTGCTTCACCTCCCAGACAGTTCACCGCTTAGCATTATGGTAAATGCAGTTCACTTTGAATGCTTACTTGATTTTTTGCTGAAGTGTTTCACCAAGGTTGGTGCAGGTTAGTGCTGTGAATCTCTAGACACTGCAAGATGTGCTAAGCTTACAATTTTTAAACTCTGTTCACGTAAAGTCGGAAAGGGGCTTTTATGTGGATCTGGAAACTATTGTCCTGGTGCCGCAGTCTGTATCAGCGCGTCTCCTGATAGCGGCTGACCTATAGTCAGGGCCACTGCAATTATGCGATCGTGTGGCCGCTGTGATTTTTGTATAATTATACATTTGCTGCATTTGCCACATATTCCATCATCTGCCACACAATCGCAAATTTTAACCAAAAAACATTTTATTTCTAGCTCTAATGGTTCAAAAGTTACTAAATATGCAGTGAGACATGTTACCACGTAGTGGAAGGCCCTTTTCAAAGCTGGACCAGTCACCTTTCTGTTGCTTATTGGCATATTTGGGTGTCAAACCAGTACTAATGAGGTGCAACCAATGCCCAGACAATGTTATCAAGTTTAAAAATGACACACTAATGAAGCAATAGTATTGCAAAATGTGCTGCATTATGCTGCATAATTTGCCTTTTCTTGCCGCATAATTTGGCCCTCCTGCAGCATAATTTCAGTGTGTAGGAAAGTGCCCCTTTTTGTATGGTTATCCTCTAACTTTTTGCCAGATACCTGATGCTAACTTGACTGAGTGTGTGGTGGGATCCTGCTAACCAGGCCCCAGCACCTGTGTTCTTTTCCAAACATGTGCCTTTGTTTCAACAATTGGCACACCTCTGGGCCACCTGTAAGTCCCTTGTAAAGGGTACCCCTGGTACCAAGGGCCTTGTGACCAGAGAGCGTCTCTGAGGGCTGCAGCATGTATTGTGCCACCCTCCACGACCCCTCACCTTAACACCCACACACTGCCATTGCAGGCTGTGTGTTTTGGTGCAAACCAAACTGAAGAGTTGACACGGCACACATCCTTATGACCTGCCTATGGCATGGGTAAGTCACCCCTGTAGCAGGCCTCAAAGCCCTAAGGCAGGGTGCACCGTCCCACAGGTGAGGGCATAGCTGTAAGAGCAATATGCTCCTACAGTGTCTGTGCCACCCACAGACATTGTAAGTTCAGTGAATCCATATTGAGTACATGATACCAAACTTCTAAGAATAATAAACCCACACTGATGCCAGTGATGGATTTATTATAAAATGCACTCACAGGGCATCTTGGCGATGCCTCCTGAAAAACGAACAACCTCTAGTGTATTGGCTTACTGGTCCCCGCCAGCCAACCACCACCAGACAGGTTTCTGACAGCATTGGGTGAGAGCCTTTATGCTCTTGGGGGTCAGAAACAAAGCCTGCCCTGGGTGGAGGTGCTTCATAGCTCCCCCTTGCAGGAACAGCAACACTTGGCGGTGAGCCGCAAAGGCTCTCACCTTGTGATGTGCTGATTTGGGCAGCTCTAACTAGTGGAAATGCCCGCCCTCCTGTCCAAGCCCCACTTTGGGCAACAGGACAGGCGGGCAAATTTGTAAGCAGAGTAGGAGTGCCCACCTTAGCTTGGAACACACCGAGGGTCACCTGGAGCTGAGGTGAACACCTCTCTTAGAATTTCTCCATCTTGAATTGGAGTATTAGGCCCAATAAAAACAGGGATGTGCCCCTCCCCCCAAAGGGAGGGGGCATCCAAAGGGTGCAGTCACCCTAGGGGAAGTAGCCATTGGCTACTGCCCCGACCTCAGTAGCACCCTTAAATTCAGTATTATAGGGCTCCCACAAACCTTGTTCCTCAGATTCGACGAACTAAGAAGAAGAAAGACAGAAGAGACGTGTATCAGTGGAGAAGAAGACGACAACTGACTTGGCCCCAGCCCTACCGCCTGTCTCCTCTTCCAGTGACCCTGATCCAAGAAACTGGTGTGACCCGCAGCCAGCAACCTCCAAGAACCCTGGGGGCCTGTGCTGTCTTCAACAAAGACTCTTGTCTCCCGTGGACACTGGATTTGTCCAGCAAAAAAACCAATACAAGGACTCCAGATTCAGGCTGATTCGCGACACTTGCTCCACTCTGCAGCCGACGCCCAAGGCCCGAGTCCAGGTGGCCCACCAACCCAGTGAAGTTTCCGGGTGATCCTGACCTGGGATCCAGCATTGGACGGCCTCTCCTGACCTTCCCCTTGACGCCTGCAGCCTCAACCTGAAGGGTGACCGCAACCAGATCTGATGAGAAAACCCAACGCCAAAAGACACCCCTGCACCCGCAGCCCCCTGGCACTGGTGTGCCCAACCGATGGTGTCCCGGTATCCCCCCACTATCCAACTTACCTCTCCAGTCATGGGGTTCCTTCAGCCAGCCTTCGAAACCGAGCCTGCAGTCTCTTTCAACCCACCAAGGATCTCCATTGGTTTCAACGGGGCTCTCGACGCCTCCTTTGCACTCTGCACCCGGCCGCCCCTGTGCTGCTGGTGGTGAAATCACAGTGCTCTTTGGTGGCCCCTCCATTGCGGATCTTAACCCCTAGGGCCTGTGTCCCTGAACCACTGGTGCTTACCTGTAACCGTTATGAACCCCAATGTACCCCAATATAGGCCTAGGTAGTCGCATGACCCTTTACCTACATTTGTCCTACCTTGCTCTACATAACCCTTCTGGCGCTGCCCTTTTACCTAGTTAGGTGCCGAATAAATGTTGTGTGGTTTTCTCCAAAAACTAGCCTCATTTATTATGCATGAGGATTCTTAGTATCACAGCAGGATTACTATCTTTCACATAATAACTCTGTATAAGGGTCACCGCTATTGTCATCCTAGGCCGACATGCCCACAGTACCATGACACATCTAGATAGAACCCCGTAGGGCACCTTTTGGGTAGATAAGTGCCACATCTTCGCTGGGCAAAGCAGAGGAGAAAAAGCTTCCATGCTGAAATGCTGAAGTCCCTGCCCGCAGACACTCCAGCACGCAGTGGTCTGACATCCCTTGCGGGGGGTCCAACTCGAGACCAAGACGGGGTCCTTCGTTCTCTCAAATCAGGTTATGTGGTTGGCTCTTTCCTAGGGGAATTCTTGGCTACACACCTACATACATGCTAGGTACACTTAGGTACATCTAGTTAGGGTTTGCATCGTAGGAGTACTTATGATTACTGCCATGTATCTATATGCCTGCATATATTCACTGTTTTAGCACCATGGTAGAATTCAACCTTTTATTTACTCTGTTGGTGCTTATAACCGTATATATATCTGTTTCTGTCTAATGGTTGTTGCAGCACACATATTTTATACTAGAATGACGCTGGCTCAACAAATGCTTATTGAGAACGTACCCTCCGTTTATTCTGTATATCTCTTTGAGACCAAGTGAGCATGAGTGACTGAGCGAAAAGCACTATACTGTTTCCACAATCCCTGAGGGGTCAGGGTTCTCATGTTCGATAGTTGCCAGAAACTATTCGCTCCTTGGTAAGGTTGTGGGGCTTATGGTGACACTGTGAGCTAGCTGGTCTACAGACTATCCTTTGGGGGTGCCTGGAATCAGTCTGGACACCAATCCCGCAGTTTATGTTGTCTAAAAGCGCAGATCCTATATAGATTTGTAGGAACTACACGACATAACCAGTGCCTCTTCGAGGTGCCCCCAGCCTCTTTAGGATAATCTTGGGTCCAGAGACCTATGCACCCGGCCGCCCCAGTGCCGTTGGTTGTGCAGTACCTACCTTGGTCCGACCCCTGCCCTGTGTTGATCAAAACCCCTGGAGACTGAAACTCAAAACTTCTTACTTACCTGTAAGTTACTCACCTGTATTTTTCACACAGGATTGCATTGGTCCCTCACTGTATTGTACTAAGTGTGATCCTGCATACAAAGTATCTCTTTCTGAATCAAAAAACATTTCATGCACATGCAAAGTATTGTTTAATGCTATACAAACCTATTGTCAGTAATTTTAAAGTATTGCACAAAAGTCTACTTACCTGTAACTGAGTTCAACTAGGTTCCTAGAAATAAAAGTAACTAAAGTAATATGTTTCTGCAAACCTTGGCCTGGAGTCAGTCATTGAGTGTGTGTTCCTGCCTTGTATGAGTATGTACACCAAATGCGTTCACACGACCCTCTGATAAGCCTAACTGCTCAGCCCAGCTAACACTAAGGGGCCGATTCCGATCTCGGCCGGTAGTGCTCCGAATCGGATTCGGATTTACCGGATCCGATTCGGAGCCCTGTTTCCCGACCGAATCGTACGCGGGTCCGGCCGAGCGAGTACGATGCGAGCGCACGCGAAATCGCCGACCGACTCGTTCACGGGTCCGAACCGCACCGACCGACTCGCTCGGACTCGACTCGCACCGCGCTATGGAGACGTTTCCCGGCCGGGTAAGTACGATGCGTGCCGCGAGCAGTCCGACCGACTCGCGCCGTCCGGCTCGAAAGAGCTGTCGGAGCCGGACTTTGGGGGTCCGCGTCGGACCCCCCTGTACGCGTAGGCGCGCGAGTCGCACACAGGGGGGAACCATGGGTCCCCCCTACCTGTGCATGTACGCCACGATGCGCATGGACGCGTACCCGCTGTAGGGGGCGCCCTTGTTCGCCTCGCACCCATTGAGTCAATGGGAGCCCGCGTACGCGTTGTACGACCGGCTCCCATTGACTTCAATGGGAGTCAGACCGAATCGAGTCCGATAGCATGCGAATGCATCGTACTCGTCTGGTCGGACTGCTAGGGTCCGATTCGGTCGGAATTCTCTCCGGGTCCGGCTCGGTCGGAGAGATTTCCGGCCGGAATCGGAATCGGCCCCTAAATTGAGAGTAAGGTACTATCTACTTAAACCTCTGCCATACCTTTGGGGACTCACTGGACTCTGTGTACACTATACCTCTTTTTGGTATAGTATATACAGAGCCCGTTTCCTACACAGTGACCCTGCCTATAGTGAACACACTGTTCTATAACTCTGCAGGAGGAGGCCCTGAGGTTTTAGGAACATTACACATTGACACACAGTGGGGTAAACTTGTTTTTCAAAATACTGAAGCCACTTTCAAATTCTGCAGTTATCATGGAACGTGTATCCATCATTTTTAAAATAGTTTCAGATTTTCAGGAATACAATCATCATTTCGTTTATGTTCCCGGAAAGCCTGAATGTACTGTCAGGTAGCAATTGTGCACCTGGCTCTGAAAGTGAATATGTAAGTAACCTCTTTTTTAATAACACAAAATCATTCTGCACGGATCAATGTACATCTCATCTCTATTTATCATATGTTGTATAGTTAGTCTACAGTTAGATTATGTAAATTATACTTTGATCTCAAATAAACTCCAAACACACGCTGCCAGATATGGCTAATTAACATTGATTGGTTAAACTAGATAAACTCAAGTAAACTGCATCTGTTGCTGCCTCAAAGCACATCCATTGCACCAGATTTCTGTATGAGAAATGTATCCACTAAGCACTCTTCTCGAATCACTGACTTATGCAGGCCCCCAGGTGCACCTGGGAGCATCCCATTTGTCCCTGCAATACCTGAAAGCAACTGTTATGTGTCACTTGGGAGGACCACTATTTGCAAACATGGTATGCGTAAATCCCCGAGACTGTAACTACGGTATCTGCAGATTGCATCACATGTAACTATGCAGCTTGTGAGTAATATCAGCTGTACCTATGGCACTTATAAAAAGTACCAACCATTTATTTTGTACCTCTGGATATCAGCAATTGCACCTATGGTAAGTGCATGTGCAACTAACTGCACCACTGCTGCGGTCAGGGTTCCCACCTGACCGTTTTTAAACCATCATGACTAGCTAGTAGTTTAATGTTAAAGCTTGTCTAAAAATTAGGGAAATCACTTAAAGCCTGTAATTTTTCCCCTTATCAGTACATACTTAAAACAGTAATTGTAAGAAAAAAGCTCTTTAAAATGTGTTTTAGAGCTGCCGTAATGGCCCATTATTTAGCCGTCCGCTGGGTGAGTAGTGAATTTTCTCTGTTATTAACTGGATGCTGGCTAAATAGTAGAGACTCTGCACTGTTTGGCCAGCAGCTGTGCAACTAGCCAGGAAACTTTACTATTTACCGAGCCACTGACTAACTAGCATGTAGTGTTTGGCCAGCAGCCATGCAAATATCATAGAAACTTTCCTACTTACCTGGCCTGTGCCTAAATAGCAGAGATTGTGTACTAGGCCAGCTGCTGCAGCTGCGGCCCGTGCAGGTAAGAGCAGTGGGGCCGGGTGGGGGGCGGGGGGATTTCGACAGACAATGACGAGGGAAAATTAATTAATTTTCCCTCATCTTCGTCCGTCCAAATCATCCCCCACTCGGCCACACCGCTCTTACCTGCACGGGCCGCAGCTGAGCTGCTGGTTAAATAGTGGTATTTGGCTGGTGGCCATGCAAATAGCAAAGAAATGGCACTCTTTACCTTGCTGCTGGCTAAATAGTAGCGATTTTGCACTGTGTTGGCCGCTGCCTTGCAGACAGCAAAATAAATTCACAATTTACCCGACCGCCGGCTAAATAGTAGGCATTATGTATTATTTGGAGGTCGGCCATGTAAACAGCAAATAAACTTTACTATTTACCGGGCTACTGGCTCAAAAGCAGACATATGCACTATTTGTCTAGTGGTCAATGCAAATAGTGGCAAAACTTTACTATTTAGCCAGCTGCTGGTAGAAAATATGTATGATTTGGTTGACGGCTCTCCGCCCCAGCCACACCTCCTTTCCCTGCTCTTAACCATGCATTGGAGGGCAAGCAGCACTCTGCCTGTCTGGGGCAGGTGAGGGAGTCGAGGAGAGCTGTCGGAGAGTCATGAGAGGAGACGGGAGCACCCCATGGGCAGAGAGAAGGATTAGTAGTTGTTTTGGCAGCAATGATGGGTGGTGCAAGCTGGAGTGGCCTCCTGGTCAGGGCCCTGGCACTTAGTATTTTACAAGTTAAGCACTGTCCTCACTCTCCCCACTAGCCTCTCCCGTATCCTCCATCTATCAGTTCTCTCTCAGGTCTCACAATCTCCGTCCATTCTCTCACCCCTGACACCAACAATCCCCTCTCTTTCCTCATTCTCTCCCTTCCCAGGGTCCTCCGCTCGCCTGCCTCCCTCGGCCTGTCTCCTCTACTCTTTGCTCACGGAGGAGCTGTCAAGGTCTGGGCCAAGGCCAGCACTCTCCCCAGCAGCTCCGCCTGTTGCCACCGTGCCAGCATCTGAGCCCTCCTCCCGAGCAGGGTTCGAGCCAGCAGCCCATCCCTGTGCCTCAGGTTCGCTCAGGCGCCCTCCGGTATTACCTCGGTGTTCCGCTTGCTCATTGGTATTTCTTCGTCTTATTGCTGACTGTTCTATTACTGTGTTGCCCTCGCTGTATTGTATTGCTCATTGTTATTGTGTTACCCTCATTGTATTGCGCTTAGTTGCTTCTTTCCCCTCTGTTTGCCGCCGCTGCTGACCCTGCGGCCCCGCCCCCCTACCCAGCCGCTCCCGCCTCCCTGCCTCTGCTCCCGCCCCCCTCCCCTACATATGGCGACCGCTGCGGGGGAGCGCGCGTGAATCCTTGACCTCTGGGCCAAGGCCAGCACTCTCCCCAGCAGCTCCGCCTGTTGCCACCCGCGCCAGCATCTGAGCCCTCCTCCCGAGCAGGGTTCGAGCCAGCAGCCCGTCCCTGTGCCTCAGGTTCGCTCAGGCGCCCTCCGGTATTCCCTCGGTGTTCCGCTTGCTCATTGGTATTTCTTCGTCTTATTGCTGACTGTTCTATTACTGTGTTGCCCTCGCTGTATTGTATTGCTCATTGTTATTGTGTTACCCTCATTGTATTGCGCTTAGTTGCTTCTTTCCCCTCTGTTTGCCGCCGCTGCTGACCCTGCGGCCCCGCCCCCCTACCCAGCCGCTCCCGCCTCCCTGCCTCTGCTCCCGCCCCCCTCCCCTACATATGGCGACTGCTGCGCAGACGCGCAGCGGATGCGCGCAGCGGGTGCGCCTTCGGCGCGCCTAAGGCAAGCCCGTCTGCGCCCGTCCGAGCCTGGACCGCGCCCAGTGCCAGGCCCCCTGGTCCTCGCGAGAGCCACAAGACCCGACGACGCTACGATGCCGGCTTCCTCCACGGACTCAACACCGGCCGATCTTCAAACTGCTTCCAGGCCAGCCCGAAAATCACCCACAGACCCTTCACCCGCCGAAGCTGCAGCTTCACCAGCCGCCAAACACTTGCACGTCCTACCCCAACCGTCAGAGCGGAACGCAACCACCTCAGATGCATACTCCTCAACACCCGATCCGTCCACAAGCACTCCATCGAACTCTGGGACCTACTCGACTCTGCCTCCCCGGACGTCGCCTTCCTAACAGAGACATGGATGAACCCCTCCTCGGCACCCAACATCGCCATAGACATCCCAGATGGCTACAAGATCACCAGAAGGGACCGCACCAACAGACCAGGAGGAGGAATCGCCATTGTCTACAGGAACACCCTCAGAATCTCAACCTGCACAGCAGACACCTCCAGCACCGCCGAGCACCTGCACTTCCAGATCCACACAGACCCCAACACCACCCTCAGAGGAACTCTCGTTTACAGACCCCCCGGACCCCGGCCACAGTTCATCGACGCCATCTCCGACTTCGTCAGCATGCACGCACTTGCATCCACAGACTACATCCTCCTCAGTGACCTGAATTTCCACCTCGAGAACGCCGACGACAGCAACTCCGTCGCTCTGCTCGATAACCTCGCCAACCTCGGACTCAAACAGCTCGTCACGACCCCCACCCACACCGCCGGACACACGCTCGACCCAATCCTCTCTGCCAGCAACCACGTCTCCTTCAGCCACACCACCGAACCCCACTGGACCGACCATCGCTGCGTCCACTTCACCTTCAAGAAACCCACCTCACACCACCATCTGCAACGGATCCCCCACCGCAGCTGGAGCAAGATCACCGAAGACCAGCTCATCACCACCCTCGCCTGATTCCCACCAACAGACACCACCGACACAGCCGTCCGCAACCTCAGGCAATGGATCAACGACTGCGCAAACACACTCGCCCCGATCAAAAAACCCTCTAACAGACGCACCGACAGAAAGGCCAGTTGGTTCACCACCGACCTCCAGGAATCCAAGCGGACTTGCCGAAGACTCGAGAAAAAGTGGCACCACGAACAGACTCCGGACAACCACGCAGCCCTAAAGAACGCCAGCCGCAAGCACCACCAACTCATCCGAGCCACAAAAAGGACCTCCTTCAAGGAACGCATCGACAACAACGCACACAACAGCAAAGAGCTCTTCAACATCGTGAAGGAACTCTCCAACCCCAGCTCCAGCTCCAACGACATCCCGCCGTCGCAAGACCTAGCGACTCCTTAGCCACCTTCTTCTACCGCAATATCGCAGACATCCACGACAGCTTCAACACCCAGACCCTCCCTACAGCCGCCGACACCGCAGACTCACCACCCCCCAGCCTCACCAACCACCTGCTCTCCTGGACCCACGTCAACGACGACGACACCATCAAGACCATGAACACCATCCACTCCGGCTCACCATCCGACCCTTGCCCTCACCACATCTTCAACAAAGCAAACCGCATCATCGCACCCCAACTCCGGAAGATCGTCAACAGCTCCTTCGAGACCGCCGAGATCAACGCGCTACTCAAAAAACCCAAAGCGGACCCAAAGGACCTCAAGAACTTCCGGCCCATCTCCCTGCTTCCGTTCCTGGCAAAAGTAATCAAAAAGATCATCAACAGGCAACTGACCCACTTCCTCGAGGAGAACAACATCCTGGACCCGTCCCAATCTGGATTCCGCAGCAATCACAGCACCGAAACCGCCCTCATCGCTGCCTCAGACGACATCAGGACCCTACTGGACAACGGCGAAACCATGGCCCTCATCCTCCTGGACCTCTCGGCCGCCTTCGACACCGTCTGCCACCACACCCTACGCACACGCCTACACGACGCAGGAATACGCGACAAAGCCCTGGACTGGACCACCTCTTTCCTCACCGATAGAACCCAGAGGGTCCGCCTTCCCCCATTCCGTTCTGAAGCCACCAAGATCATCTGCGGCGTGCCCCAAGGATCTTCCCTCAGCCCCACCCTTTTCAACGTCTACATGGCACCGTTCGCCAACATCGTCCGCTCGCACAACTTCAACATCGTCTCCTACGCCGACGACACTCAGCTGATCCTCTCACTCACCAGGAACCCCGCCATCGCCAAAACCAACCTCCAGGAAGGAATGAAGGCCGTCGCCTACTGGATGCAGAACAGCCGCCTGAAACTTAACTCAGACAAGACAGAGGTCCTCATCCTCGGCTCCACCCCCTCCGCCTGGGACGACTCTTGGTGGCCTACCGCCCTGGGAGCTGCACCCACACCCACCAACCACGTACGCAACCTGGGGTTCATCCTGGACTCATCGCTCTCAATGACCCAGCAAGTCAACACCGTCTCCTCCTCCTGCTTCAACACCCTCCGCATGCTCCGCAAGATCTACAGATGGATCCCCACCGGAACTAGAAGGACGGTCACCCAGGCCCTCGTCAGCAGCAGACTGGACTACGGCAACGCCCTCTACGCAGGAACCACGGCCAAACTCCAGAAAAGACTCCAACGCATACAAAACACCTCCGCACGCCTCATCCTCGACATACCCCGCCACACCCCCATCACCGCCCACCTGAAAGACCTCCACTGGCTCCCAGTCAACAAGAGGATCACCTTCAAGCTCCTCACCCACGCTCACAAAGCACTCCACAACGCCGGACCAGCGTACCTCAACAAACGTGTCACCTTCTACACCCCGAACCGCCAGCTTCGCTCCGCCGACCTCGCCCTCGCCACTGTCCCACGCATCCACAGGACCACCACCGGTGGCAGATCCTTCTCCTACCTCGCCGCCAAGACATGAAACACCCTACCCACACAGCTGCGTCAGACCCAGGACCTGCTGACCTTCAGGAGACTTCTCAAAACCTGGCTGTTCGAGCAGTAGCTGCACCCCCCCCAGCGCCTTGAGACCCCATGGGTGATTAGTGCGCTCTACAAATGATTGATTGATTGATTGATTGATTGATTGATTGATTGATTGATTGATTGATGCCACGTGCCGGTCACCTGATTCAGCATGGCTGTTAAGGCCGCCAAAGTTTCATTCTTTGAAATGGAAATTATAGGCCTTTCTAGCTCCCGCTAAAGAAATTAAACTTGGGCGTCCCGACCCTAGGGCCATTCCTCCTGTGGCCAGCTGAATAACAGTCTCTGCTACTACTTAGGCAGACACCAACTATACAGAAGTCATCGTTAATTTAATTATAAGTCCGACTGCCTGGAGAAGAGAACTTTCTTACTGCAAACAAAGACAGGCAGCCTATGTTAAAAATAGAAACGGACGATTTTATATAAAGTTCAGTTTAGTATCATGTCCGGTTCTATGCAGAATCCTAAAATGTGAAGGCGTGGCCGGTAATTCTCTCTAGGGCGGGTGGCAACGGGCAGTTACTATACGTTCTTCCAGAAATCAAATTCAATTTGCAAGCTGGTTAAGGAGACTTTCTGCTTGCAGTGGGACACGTTTCGGGGTGTAGCATCTTTCTGCCCCAGACAGCATGGGCATCAGCAGCAATGTACAGAATTTCGAAAAGGAAGAGAGCTCGTGAATTGCCCTTTCATACATGCCAACATTTTAGAGCAGGGAAGTGGGAGATTTAAAAAAATAAAAAATAACAGGGGAAAGTCCTCTATTGATTTATATTGAAGCGGAAGCAATTTTAGGTGAGAGTCAGCCGAAATAAAGTCGTTTAGCTTCAAAACTCGGGATTCACCCCCCTGAACCGAGTCTATTGACATCTATGCCCCTTTCCCAAAAACCCCCAAACACTTCCAGAATGAGAGCACACAAACCAGAAGGTTAAACTCCAGAGGACGCTCTCTTCAGTACAATTCTAGGATGTCAGTTCACCCAGGCCGCCCGTCTTCTCGGGGCTTACCTCACCTCCCTCTCAGGGTATTTAGTTTAGTTCCTTCTCCGGCGTCTTTACCTCACCTCCTTCTCCAGACCCTGCTACCGTTCAGGCTGGGGGGTTGAGGGTCTGCTTAGAGGCGAAAGCGGCTCGCTGTACTTTATATAAAATCGCAAAAATTTAATTTAATTTGTAAAGCGCCCGAATCACCCCAACAGGGGTATCTCCACGCTGTGACTGCCATTACCAACCAAGGGGGGGATGAATCAGAACAGCGTGGTTTTCAGCAGCTTTCTAAAAACCAGGAAGTTTGTGCATTGACGCAGGTGAATAGGAAGTTGGTTCCAATAAAGTGGGGCAAGGTGAGAGAAAGCTTTACCACCCATGCAAGCCTGTTTAAAGCGCAGGATATGGAGGAAAGCTTTGGATCCTGACCGAAGGGACCTAGATGGTATATATCTAACCAACTTATCTGTCAGATAACTGGGGCCCACTTTGATCAGGGATTTGTAGACCAATCAACAGATCTTGAATTTAATTCTCTTTCGCACAGGAAGCCAATGTAGTTTTTGGAGTAGAGGGAGAGAGGCAGTTCTGGGAGGGGCATTGGTCACCACGCGGGCCGCCGTGTTCTGGACTACTTGCAATTTGTTTAGGGAAGTTTCCTTGGCTGAGATCAGCAAAGCATTGCAGTAGTCCAGACGGCTTAGGACCAATGCCTGGATCAAGGTTCTCCGTGTGGAGAGTGGCAGGAGGGGAAAGACCCTTCGAAGGAGACTAAGTGTGTGAAAGCAGGCCCCGGCGGTAGTGGTAGCGTGCTCCTCCAGAGTTAGTTTATGATCTATCGGAACTCCTAGGTTCTTTACCACCTGTTTAGGGGAAGGGGCAGAGCCTAGTTCCTCTGGCCACCAACTAGGGGACCACCTTACTGTTGCTTCTCCAAACAGCATTATTTCAGATTTTTCTGCATTAAGCTGCAAGACGTTTTCTCTCATCCAGACCGCGATGGCTTTCATACCCTCCGAAAAGGTGGTCTGAATGTTGGGTTTGGATTTGTCAAAGGAGAGAAGAAGCTGGGTGTCATCGGCATAGGAGATAGGGATAAAACCCAGTTTCCTCAGTAGCCCTGCCAAGGGAGTAACATAGATGTTAAATAACGTAGGGCTCAAACAGGAGCCCTGAGGTACTCCCTTGGTTACTCTTGTGGTCTGCGAGCGAAAAGGGCCCAGATTAATGGTCTGGGTTCTATCGGTCAGGAAATTGGACATCCATTTTAAGGCATTCCCTTGGATGCCTATGTCCCTAAGTCTCCTGAGTAGGATCTGGTGGGAGATGGTATCGAATTCTGCAGACAGGTCAAGCAGCACCAAAAGTACTGCCTGACCATTGTCCGCTAGCATTCGGATGTTATCAGTAACTGCCACCAGCACTGACTCAGTACTATGTCTGGGTCAAAATCCAGATTGTGAACAATCGAGACGATTCGAGAATTCAACAAACTCAGACAAGTGCTTGTTGATATGCTTCTCCAGAAGTTTGATTTGTAGAGGGAGCAAGGAGATAGGGCGGTAGTTAGAAACATCTTCCGGGGGAGCTTTAGGGTTTTTCCTGATAGGGATGATCTGTGCTGCTTTCCACTCAGGCGGGAGACTACCTTCCTTCATGGAACTATTGAGAATGGAGCAGATGGGATCAGCGAGTATCTTGGATAGCAGAACGGTGGTCTTGGCAGGGATAAGGTCAAGTGGAGACCCTGATTTAACTACTTTTAGTAGAGATCCTACCTCCTCCAGTATAAGAGCCGGGAAGTTCTCCAGTGTTAAGGCATCAGGGGTAATCAGGGGAGGGTCTATTTTGGGGCCTGTCCGGGAGCCGTTAGCCAAAGTGATCTTGGTGTAGATCATTTCGATTTTCTGGGTAAGATTATTTGCTATGTTGTCACATAGGATTTGGGAAGGGGCCTCTTCAGTGTTGCACGCCTTAGGGTTAGTAAAAGACTTTAAAACCTGATATAGTGTTCTTGGGGAGTTCTCTGCTAGTTCGAGTTGCAGTGCGATATGCGATTTCCGAGCGGTTTTCAGGTTTTTATGGTATTGTGCCAGTGCATACTTGAATTTTTCTTTATCTTGGAAGTCATGGGAACGGCGCCAGTGTCATTCAAGTTTTTTGCAGTAACTTTTTTCGGTCCGAAGATTGGGAGAGTACCATGATGTCTAGGGGAGTTTAGTGGATGTTGGGTACAGTTTCAGAGGAGCTAGGCGGTCGATGGTGGATTTCATACTAGCCGTGAAGGAGGTTAAGCACTCCTCCGTACTGTCAGAGTCAGAATTCTGAGGTGGTATGAAAGTGTCTTGAAACTGAGTGGGTGTGAGTTTGTGCCACTGTCTGTACCTCCTTGTAGGGTATGTTTTGGGGGCTATGTTTTCTTTAGAGCCGTTAATTCGGAATTCGATCAGTGAATGATCTGACCATGTCAGAGGGCAGGTTGCTCCACAAATAATATTGGGGAGTTAGTTAGAATTAGATCCAACGTGTGCCCTGCCAAGTGAGTGGGTTCATTATTTATCTTAGTTAATTCGAGTGTGGGCAGGTCTGTCAATAGTGAAGAAGCTTCTATATTAGCCAGATTTTCCCTGTGCACATTGAAATCTCCGATTTAAAAAATAAATACATGCAGTCTCCTTCCTGGTCCTGGCAGCTTTCAAAGTGTTTACCGTCTGATAAGTGAATTTAAAATCAGCAAACCGGCTTGCCACCCACCTCGTCGTCTCCTATCGATGAACAATTTATCACCAGAAACGCTTAAATGCACGGAGCTTCAATATTGAACTTTCGTAAGGTTTTAAATGTCCAGTTTATTTGTTCCGAGTTTTATATTGAGCACACAAAGGAACGATTAATGGATTTACATAAGAGCAATTTAAATTCATAAAAATTGTTTCTTTTCATTTTAATAAGATTACAGGTTGTGTATCTGTTCTGTAAAATCAACGACTTGTATTCACATTACATGTGCGGCCTTCACCTAAGATGGCCAGTAGGTCAGGCAGCATTTTGAGCGAGAACAATTCATCACATTAGTAGGTTCTCATGTAGTCCAGTGAGCGTAAGATGGTCGTTGTCCTGTGCAGAAGTTCAGCACGTTTTATGGCCTCCTCCATTTCGGAACATGTACTCCCTGTATGGCCTCCCGTCGCATGTGGGAAGGCGATTTGTCAGTATGTCACAGGAAGTTGGGGCCCGCCCCTTTGCTAGGCTGTTGTGCCCATTGGTTGGTGCCTCTGCCTGCCCCGGCTGATTCACCCAAAGTCCTTGGTGCTGGTTGTGAGATGATATGGGTGGGGGTTGGTTGAGTTAGATCCCCTGTCTCCTTCTACTTTATGCCTGACACAGCATCTGTGTACAGGTAAAGAGTGTAGATAAATGCCCTGCATCACCATGATTGCATGAATGGCCTTTAGACTTGTTGCAGCAAATCCAGTCATACATGCACTTCTGTGTACAATACAACACATATTCTGAGCATTAGTCTTGAACTAAGTAGGTAGAATGAAGTGTTCATATATAGACCTGATCATACACAAGGGATCCTGTTTGGACGGGAATGTCTCTTCCAAGGTGAACAGGAGTGTCCCGTGCCCTAAGTGCTTGATTGCATGTGATTCTGGTATCCTTACTTATATTTTAGGCTTAAGAGTCACATCAATCTAGCGTGTGCGCAAAAGACCTAGGGCAGCTCCTGACAATGCGATGTTTAGGAACTATCTTATGACCTGAAGGGGTGAGTCAAGCGTGCCCTCATAATAGTTCATGGAATACTATCTTTGCCCTCAGTACATCATGTAAAGTGGTGATGGCATGATATCGTGCTTTGTAAATTTGTATTGTGACCAGACCAAGAGCTCTTATTACAAGTACAGCGGTCCTGGGACCGCCGTAATCGCGGTGGCGGTGCAGCTGCCGTATTACGATGGTGGTGGTAGGGCCACCAGCAGCTGACAGAAGACCGCTCCCACCACCACGCCAGGATCCTGGATCCCAACGGGGTGGCGGTAGGGAAGGTAGTGGTCTGCCAGGGTGGTGCCGATCCCGGCACAGCCATGCAGATTACGACCTGCCTTTTCTCCAAGCATTTCATGGTGGTGAAACACTTTGCGGAAAGGCAATTAAAGGGCCGTATCTCCCCAAGGGGGTGCGTGGGGGAGGCACATGATGTGCCCCCCCAAATGTGCACAGTCGTGCATGCACTGTGTGGCATGCACGACATGGCGAATGCCACACCTGGCACGGACTACCTGGAGGCACTGTACCCATGGTGGTATGCTTGTAAGGCTCTCCTGTGGGCCAAACATACCGCCGCCGTGACGTTGGATTCCGGCGGGCGAGAGATCGCGGGCTTGTCGGTCTTCCTGGGACCACCGGGTCAGTGTTCCGTTAGGATGATCGACAAACCCGTAATCGGGCCCCAAGTTCCAAGTTTATTGACAGATCAAACACCCTAATTCATCTTCACGAAATTAATCAAAACATACACAGTTAAATAAAGCAAATATCAATACAAAATATATTAAAACAAGTTAAAAATCCTACCATCATAAGGCAAGGTACGTTTTTATTCTTTCTAGTTATTTAAAACAATAATAATGTAGCAAAAACATGAAAACAGTTAAAACAAACGAAGTCAAATGATGTCTCAGTTAAGCCAATCATGCATACATCTATCAATTTTAGTACAACATACACATACTTATACTTTATATATCTAAAATCAATTTTAAAATCCTAATACATAAAATAGACTGACAGCAAAAAGGGGGTCATTATGTGGCTGGGGCGAGGGGGATCCCATTAAGTCTTAGGGGGATTCACAGGTTAATGAATAAAATGCAGACTGTAATCAGATTGAATTTAATAAAGTTCTTATTGCAATGTCATGTGTCTTATTGGTTATGGCTCTCTCTGGTCCTATCTGTCCTGGAGCAGCCAGTTCATAGGTCAATTAGTAATGTGTGTGAAGAAATTTCATTTGGCTTCACTGGCGAGGGTCACAGGCTAAGGCTAATGAGTAAAGTGCAGACTGCAATCAGTTTGAATTTAGTAAAGTGCTTATTGCTATGTCATATGGCCTATTGGTTTTGGCGCACTCTGAGCCTAGCTGTCCTGGAGCAGCCAGTTCATGAGCCAATTGGTAACGAGTGTGAAGCAATTTCATTTGGCTTCACAAGCCAGGGCAATTCCTATTCGATTCGCAAACTTCTTTTATGATGGAAGCGTGCCAGCTATACCTGGACCCTGTTGGTCTTGGCCTGCTACGGCCGGAGGGCTGTGTGTTGCGAGTGGGGTGCATAACGGGATCGCCTTAGGCAGCGGTGATTCAAATTAATGTAAAGTAAGTGAACTGCCACTTTTAGCTCCCTGTTGGGCACTAGTTTAATAGCTTGAGCGCTTCACTAAGGAATTTACAAAACAGTAAAACATCAGTTAAAATCATTAAGCTAGCAGAACACTGCTCACGCTTATCGAAGTGCAATTAGATTGAACCATTTCATATCAAATGGTCGTTGTTAAACGAGCAGCCACTTTAAGTCTAATAAACCATGCAAAAAAATGGAATATAGATACTGCAGTCTCTACCACACTGGTAGAATAAATTTAGCAAATTTTAAAAGCATTAGTGTGGTGTGACATCTCCAGTAGACGACACAGAGGGGCAATCCACCTGGCCCTTGGTCTACAATAGTGTTGCAGGCCTCGAAAAATCATAAAAATGTTACTAGACCTGCAGGTCTAGTGACTTAAATAATCTACTCAACCTATTTGTAATGCTATTGACCCATAAACTGGTTTCAAAAGATGTGAACGTGGGCAACTATTTTAATTTATTGAGCCGCCATTTTCTTCATTATCACATATGAGAGCACCTTCAAATGTGGGAGTTCAGCATGTCTGCTGTACAAAAACCTCTTGTGTTTCATTTAATAGACTAAACTTTTTTTTCCATATATAATACAAATCTAGCCACAGGATACACATGACCCCTTACTTGGCTCTTAGTTCATTAACAGCATTGTCATCAGGGCGGGAGCAGGAATGTTTCTCAAATCATGTTTAAAAACTATCCCTTTTAAAAAATACATAATTAAAGCATGAATAGGTAGCACACTGTCATTTGTAATCAGCAGATTTTACATTGAAATGGGCACAAGCTTTCCCACTGACATGCGGTTTTACTGATAAAACTTTATAGTGTACAAATAATAATGTTTGGAAACAGAGTTTCTGTAAATATATGTCATTTGCATATCACCAAGTAAAGTTTTCTCGTTGTTTTGCTCCTATTTAACTTTGTTTGCGTCACACTTAATTACAAAAAAATGTGCTTTCATAATTCCTGATATATCTTGAAATATTTGTAATATTAATTAACAGGCTATTTATTTAAATGTTATGTGTTAGAGAAAAAATAACTGACATCTTCAGACAGCTCACTTGACAAAAACCTCTAACTCTAGTAAGAGAGAGAAAAATAAACTCCATTTTCCAAGCAGCAGTTAGTAAAAAGACAAACTGACATTTGACCTCTTTCCTTGAACAGACAGCAAATGTGTCAAGATAAAAACAAGATTTAATGGCATCTTTATTGCTCATTCACTTTCTGAATGAACAGAACACCTGCTCCTTTCCAGCCTAAATTCACTCACAAGATGGAACTACAAATAGCTCAACCTGATAAAACTGTACTCCCTTTGAGGCCTGTTTTGGCAAGAGCAGATGCTCCTCCATCTTGTCAGATAAAATGCATGACCTGCAAAAAGTGGACTTTGCCAGTAGAGCTGCCCATTTTGTTAAAAATACAGCTATCAACAATGTACCTTACCTAAACTGTAAGTAAAGCTTAAGAAATTGTTCTCACTATTCCCCAGGAGCCCATGGAACAGTGGCCCCATAACTCTGCACCATACAGTGTTGCACCCCTTGGTTAGGCTTTATAAATTTACATGGCTGAAAGAATTGGATACCAAGGTGACTTTTTAACAAATCTAACAATTGCCGCAGCTCTATGGGTTAGCAATGGTAAGCTTTTGGAAATATGTGCGGTCCATGATCCCGAGTCAGCCAGACAGATCCCCAGGTATTCAAATTCCTTAACCTTTTTTAACACTTCCTGTCCCAGGCTAATGGTTCCCATCTCCCTCTTCCTGTTACCATAAGTCATCAACTTAGTTTGGTTTTTAGTGCATTGATTTCAAGGCCGTGCAACATGCAAAATGTATTAAATCTGTCAGCAAGTGTTTGCAACCCAGCCCTGGTTTTGGCAAGCAGAAGAGTGTCGTCTGCAAAGAAGAGGGCACACATTTTCTGACCTGCTAGCATAGTGGAATCATTAACATGGTTGATCGGGACATAACACGGTTATTGATATACAAAAGGAAAAGAGTGGGAGCCAGGAAACAAACTTCGTGGACACGCTTATCAATAGCAATTTCCTGTGTTAACTCTCCATTCCCACCGCAGCAAACCCAGGCAAGGTTCCCCCTCATGAAGGCGCACAATGATATTTAACAGATTACAAGGGATTCCCAGCCCATGAAGAACCTCCCAGACTTTCTTACCGGAGACCAAATCAAAAGCAGCTCCAAGATCAATAAACGCTACAAAAAGGGCTTCCTCCCAACTTCCACATCTTCCACTTAGTCATCAAAAAGCAGAAGTCTTGGTCGATGGAGCTGGTATTGGACCTAAGTCCTGCCTGGAGGTGGGAAATGATATGGTTGTCCTCAATCCAGTCTAATAGTCTCTCCAGGCCCTGTTTGCAAAATATCTTTTGTACATTACTGAGGAGAATAATTGGGCAGTAACAAAACGTTTGGTTTTCCTTTTTGAAAACAGAAACAATCTCTGCCCCTTTCCACAAGGCAGTAATCGCTGCACCAGCCAAAATAGCATTAGAGACAGTATTAATGTAGGGGATCCCTGATACTTTGATCAGACTAAAAAAAAAAAAACTGGGATCTTGCCCGGGCCCTGTGCCCTCCCTGACTTCTGGGAGGAAACTGCTGCAGCTGCCTCGGCTAGGGTGAAAACAACTGGGGGAAGAGTAGACTCAGGAGGACAAATAAACTCTTCCTTGCTACTCCTAGGAATCGACTCAGTTTCTAGTGAATATGAATACAGGTTCCTAAAATGGGTAACCCATTTGCATGGCAGAATAGATGTCTCCACTGGCTTAGGTAAATTCCCACTGCCTAGTCTCACTAATCACCAAAATTAGCAGAAGCTTCTAAAAGATCTTCCCATTTGTTCCTTTCCCAGTTTGCATAAGCTTGCCTTATACCAAACCGAAATAGTGCTCTGCAGTCCTTAATCACATGCCTTACTCCTTTTTTTATTGCTTTAAGAAGACTATTTTTTGCCCCTCTGCACTGTTGAGAGAACCACCCAGCCTTGTTAGCCTTGTCAGAGACCTTCCTTAAATTCTTAAGGAAGAGGGTTTTAAGGCAAGAAAATAATTTGGCATGCTTAGCGACAATCATATCATTATTTCCCCAGGTATTAAGCATTGCCGCCATATGGGAAAGTACATCAGCCTACATGCATGCCAGCACCTCAGGGGAAGAACACACAGCTTCCCACTTCACATTCCTATGGGTTTTGTGCTCCAAGATTTGGCCGTGGGGTTGAGACAGAAGTTGTGATACACAGGCATTAGGTCCTTCACAATTAGGACCAAAGGATTATGGTCACTCTCTTTCCTTTCTAGGACTTTCATGTCCTCCATCAACCGCCAAATCCTAAGATCTAAAATAATATAGTCAATATGACTGAAATAGGACCCTCTTTTAAAGGTTGACATAGGAGGGACATCAGATGGCGAGCAGCCCATACAGGCCTGCAAGCCGAATGCTAAGGTAAGGTCAACCATTTGGAGGGCAGCCCTTGAGAGGTGGTGCCTCACTGGAAATGTTAGTGAAGGAATGCCCCATTCTAGGTTTTCATCGTGGCACAAGCCCTGTGCGATTCCATACGGTTCATAAGTTACCTTTCGGTCACCTGCCAAAATAACATGATAGAATTTAGAATACAAGGCTAGGATCTTGTCAAAGAGATTGAGAGTTGGAGACTCCTTCCAATTGCCAGAGCTCTGGTTGTAAATATTAATCAATAAGAGGGGTGTTCCTTTAGTAAGGGTAATGATTAGCACTTGTGTATCTGATGATGCAATAGGTAGCGTCGCTACATAATAGGCCAGCATATTATTCACCCTGATAAGCAACCCACCCGCAGGGCGTCCTGCAGGGGACCTCATAGCCATAACACAATAGCTCTTGAAGCCACTCTGAAAACGCTATCAATCACCCATGTTTCCTGAAAAAGGCAAATCCCATGAGAATCCATAAATTGGCCTGATTCTAGATCTTCTAATTTTGGGGTTACCCCAGTAATGTTCCAGCTAATAGCAGCTGTGTTGTTTGATGTAGAGATCAGCGGGAAAGAGTGTTTAGGCAGGGTGTCCATGTGCCGCTGGGCGGGCGATGCTATGCCGGCCTAGGCTACAATGGGTGATGGTCACAAAACATCAGCTTGGGTCATAAAAGAAGACTCTAGAGTCGGCCCAAAAGATGGTAGGGACCAGACTCTATCAAGCTGCATATGGTCTGTGACATTAAACAACAGATGAATCCTGAATGTCGAACTGCAACAAATTGGAATATGGGGAGAACGTTAAACCCCATTGCTGCAATCTGGCTCCAGTCAATCAACATCAGTTAGGGTCGATGGCACCACATGATGGCTAGCACTTGAACTGCTTGAAGGAGGGAACCTAGCTTGATGTACAAAAAGCGTAGGCACCCGCTGCAGTTGTCGATAGAAATAGCCCAACGGAAGAAGGGTGATTGCGGTTTGGGACACACAAGGTGGCTGCTGGTTGAACAACAGTTTTTGTGCAATGATAAAGTGCTTAAAATGAGCAATTACGCAATCACCTGGCGTGCTCTTTTTCAAAGGGCCCACCCATTGCACCCTGCAGACCAACAGAATATCAGATGCTGCTGAATGAGGAAGATTAGTATTAGTATGAAACCCATGGAGTACCTTATTTTTAGTTGAGCAAAGGATTCAACATTGTTAGGAGCCAAGCGGCAAACATTTGATAATACTACCACATAAGGGAAAGTCTCAGAAGGGAGGTTCACCATAGGGAGATGTGATTCCTGAGTATGGCACGTTCCATTAACATAACCCCCCTGCCCCTTTCTTCTCCCACTCTGTCACATGGATAGACCCGCTCGTTTGCCCAAAGGGGCAGGATTACCAAAATCATTGGCCTAGACCCCGTCCGAAACAGAGGGGTGAATAGGCACCTTTGGGCTTGCAGTTATTAAGCAAGTGGTTTTAGGGTTGGCGTGTGACTGAACCCTCTTCCTTTTGCTGGCTGGCCATTAGATAAAGAACTAGATACATTAGGTAATGATTCTGAGTGCCCCAAGGTAGAGGAAAAAGATTCCAACTCAACAGTGGTAGTAGAACCCCAAGTGCAGAGGCTTCAACTATTTGGCAGACAGGATACGCTGGTAGAGGTAGAGGAGGAGTGAGGGACGAATGGAACTCAGCAAGTTCGGTGTCTTTGTTAATAATGCCCACTGCGTGCTGAAAAAACCATCAAATGAAGAGCCCATCTGGGGTCTGGGAATGTTGACAGCAGTCTTACGTTTCCCCATTGTGGCAAAGCGAACGCTAAAACAATCCACCAAACTGGTATTTATTTATTTTATTTATTTTTAAAGTTTTATATAGCGCGAACATGACCCTAGTGGGTATCAGAGCACTTTACATAAGAGTTAGGCAATGATATAAAGCAATAACAACCGATATAATGATGTAAGGCAAAGTAAAAACCATGACAGCCGGTAAAAAAGACAACAAAAAGACATAAAGGAGGCAGGCAATGGGGTAATACAGTTGCCAAGTAGGCCATAATCAACGTTACATGATAGGAGACGAAGGGCAAGAGTTTCTAGCTCAGCGCGGTGTTCATCAGCAAAGTTTTTACTTTCCTTTTGAAGGCGAGCGTAGAGGGAATCAGTCTAGTTTCCGGAGGAAGGGAGTTCCAGATTCTCGGGGCAATGCCTGAGAATGTACGATTGTAGGTTTTCATTTCTTTAAATATTTTTTCAGCTTGAGAAGCAAGGTGCTGAAGCTCCTTGAGGAACGGGAACCGCCTGACAGTTCAAGCTTATTTGCCAGGTACAAAGGGGTGTTGAAATGCAGTGCTTTATGAGTCATACATGCAATTTTTAATTGAATCCATGCCTCAAATGGAAGCCAGTTGAGAGATTTCAGGTCAGGAGAAATGTGGTTGGATTTCTTGGAGCCAGTGATAAGCCTAGCCGCCGCATTCAGAGATGCTCTGAGGGGAGCTAATCTGTATCTTGGAAGCCCGCAGAGTGTGGCACTACCATATTCCAACCGTGAGATGACTAACGATTGCACCGCAGATTTGAAGTCCTCATGGGGAAGGAAGGGTTTAAGTTTCCTGAGGATGCTCAGTTGGAAATTTGCTCCTTTGATAGAAGTGCTGATGTGATCCTGCATGTTTAAGTTCTTATCCAACACTATTCCTAGCGATTTCGTACTTCACAAATGGTAAAAAAACAAAACAGACGATAAGGACCTTAAGAGGCCACATGTATTCAGAACGTGTTGTGAAGTCAAAAGAGGGATGGCCCAGACTCTTCTTGGCGATGACGGGCCCACTCTTGGCCCAGACTTCGCCTGGGCATGTGCAGGGGCGCCTCTCGCGTCCAGCCCTTTTAAGCACAAGAGCGTTGGAGCCCCTCCTCCTCCTCCTAGGGCTCAGATGTATTGTGGACAATGGAGTTCCACTTAGCTCCCACAACAACAAAGGCGTCCCGCACCACGGGGAAAGTCCAGCTCTTTTAAGCATGAGAGGATTGGAGCCCCTGCTCCTACGGCTCAGCTGTACTGTGGGCAACGGAGTCCCACTTAGCCCCCTCAGCACCAAAGGCATCAGACCTTTTTCTCTCTGGCAGGGAATGCACGGTCTACTGACCCCTCTGAAGTAAAGTCCTGTTGTTATATGAAATCCAGAACCTTGACCTGAGATTGTGTGTGTATGTGCAGGAATTGTGGAGCACATTTATGGGAGTAGGACTCTGGTTTGGATGCCCCCTGGTTTAACATAGCCAACAAAGGAGGGGCCTGACCCACTTAAGGAGAATGAAGGTAGGGGTACTAACTGAATCAACAATAAACAATATCCTCATCCACCATCCTTTAACTAATGCAAAATTAGATTACAACACAAGAAAAGAGGACTTTTAACATCATGTCTATGATTAATTTACTTAAATGTAAAAATCTTTCATTGAACACAGGTACATTTCTGCCATACTTTTCAAAACAGGCCTAATCAATAGAAACAACCTAAAACCTGATGAAAAATGTCGGCATGTCTTGTGCTGTAATCTAATTTTGCATTATTTAAAGGATGGTGGATGAGGGTATTGTTTATTGTTGACCCTGGTTTAACATAGCACACGGTGGCGGCTGAGGATTGCCTCCCCAGACCGTGGAATGTATTGCCTGAATACCTGTGAATGGAGGGTGGGAACCCAAACACTGACGTGAGTAGGATTGGGACAGAGTTGCCATTTGAAATTCCATTAACACCTTGTTAACAAAAGGTGGCTGATTATTTTTTACTGCGCGCTGCCATTAGGTAGATGGTAAGGGTAAGGGTGGGATGCAGTTTTTGTTGTTCAAGGTGAGAAAGCTTATGAGCATGGCCTTCCCTTTTGTCTGTCTCTGATTACCGCTTCAGGAAGGTGATGGCAACCAGGTGCAGAGGCCTCATGCTTTATTTTGCTCATGTTTTGGATACTCCCACTTGGAGTTAGCTCCATTGCTACCTGTGCTGAGAGCCATCTGTTTGCACAAAGGCTGGGCCTGGAAAGCAGCCTGGTAATGACATTTGAAAGAGATCCAACTCAAACAACAGTGGAGCCGCATACCCTGTCTGGAAGATGTAGATACAAATGGGATCCAAACCACTCTACTTGGTTTTAGTCCCTATTCCTTCATGATCTAATAATGGAGTGCTCCCCAAAGTACTTGCAGAACTGTTTTATTACCAGGGCTGGTGTCTACATAACATACAGTATCCCTGGAGTCTGCGACTTTGAATGAATGAATGAATGAATGAATACATGAATGAATGATACTTTATTGTTCAGTTAATTAAAACTTACAATTTGACACTCTATTTCATTACCATATAACACATCATAAATAAAATCATTTTAAAAGAACCGTCTTAAAATCCAATTAAAACCTTCATATATATTCATAACTACAAAAACTGGTTTTAGCCGTACAAATCTGTAGTTGTAACATTTCATAAGATCTTAATACAATTAATAGGACCATTACGCCTTAAGTTTCCTATTTACACAGTTGTAGGTTATTCCACAATTCAATTAGTGCATAGCAATCAACAAAGTGCAACGTTGGCTCACAGCAAGACCCTGCATATAGGATGGATAGATGGCTGATGGGTGATGGAGGGTATAGAGAGGCACTGCACACGAAGGTGCGAGGACAGCGGCTCTCTGGGCCCACTGCTATTACGGTGGCCATATGGCACACTACCACTACAAAACTTGGCTGGGGCGGCAAATTGACGCAAATGACACCTTTATGGCATGCCGCTATATTGGGCAATTTGAGTAGGTGCAAGGGGTTTGACAAGTGGGACATCATCGGAATTTCGCAAGTCAGCGATCTCTAAAGAAGGGTAAAATACTGACATTTGCTGAATTGCAAAAAAAATACTCGCTATCAGTCGGTGAAACTTTCTGTTACTTACAAATACGCCACGCGTTACGGGAAGCAATAAAAGGTGACGATGAGATTCCTGAGGCTAACCCGCTGGAGGACAGACTATTAGCAGATCCAATGGTGGGTGGGGCGATTTCACTTACATACCGGAAAATCATTAATAACCTACCAGACCAGTTGATACACCTACGTACACGCTGGCAGACTGACTTGGGTGACTTGGAGGAAGAAGACTGGAGAGATGCACTCTCCTCCCCACGCGAGGTGGCCATACCGTCGAGACTAAGACTGGTTCAATTAAAAGTGTTACATCGCACATATATCACCTGCACAACATTGGTCAAGATGGGTCGTAGTGGTTCGGAGGACTGCAGGAGGGGTTGCGGGGAGGTGGGTACATTCTACCACACGATCTGGGAATGCCCCTTGATACGGATTTTCTGGGAAGCAATTAATCGAACAGTGGGTGAGGTGTGTGGGTTTGCCTTAACACTGTACCCGATGATCTGCCTTAACATCTGGGACCGTACGGATTTTAGCCGCATGGACCAACTGTGGGCAGCTAATGGGTTTGCACTTGCGAAATGCAACATCGCATGTAGGTGGGGCGTCCCAGACCTACCAACGATAGTGGATTGGGAGCGGGATGTCGATTGGTGTATGCTGGCGGAACGAGCAGTTTACACAAATAGGGGTTGCCCCAAGAAGTGGGACAAGATATGGGGGAAATGGAATGCGTACCGAGGTAATATTTGCACTTCGCAAAACCAAAGGGGATGATGGACGGAGTGTTGAACATTGCAAGCACTCACCCCCAGTCAACTGATCTGGGTTTAATCCATCATCATTCTTTAGCTCACTCCGCCACCCCAGTTCAGACATGGCCATATGCAAATCAGTCTGACCCTGTGCCTCATGGGAACAGTCCAGCCCGAACTGCCAAGCCATGTCTTCCCTGGACCGGAAACAAGCATCCTGGGACCGGTTTCTGGCTTACAGCCGTCATCAGCCAGGCTATCTTGAATCCAGTGGCAAAGTGAGCAAGGGACCCACGTCTGGGCATAACCTGCCAACTTAGGGTGCACATAGCAAAACCAAAGGGGATGATGGACGGAGTGTTGAACATTGCAAGCACTGACCCCCAGTCAACTGATCTGGGTTTAATCCATCATCATTCTTTAGCTCACTCCGCCACCCCAGTTCAGACATGGCCATATGCAAATCAATCAATCAATCAATCACAGAATTTGTAGAGCGCACTACTTACCCGCGAGGGTCTCAAGGCGCTGGGGAGAGGGAAGGGGGGGTGCTGCTACTGGTCGAACAGCCAGGTCTTGAGTAGCCTCCTGAAGGTCAGCAGGTCTTGGGTCTGTCGTAGGCTTAGTGGAAGGGTGTTCCAGGTCTTGGCGGCGAGGTGTGAGAAGGATCTGCCGCCGGTGGTTGTTCTTCGAATGCGAGGGACGGTGGCGAGGGAGAGGTCGGCGGAGCGGAGCTGGCGGTTGGGGACGTAGAAGAAGAGTCGTCTGTTGAGGTAGGCTGGGCCAGTTTTGTGGAGTGCCTTGTGTGCGTGGATGAGGAGTTTGAAGGTGATCCTCCTGTCGACGGGGAGCCAGACCCTGTGCCTCATGGCAACAGTCCAGCCCGAACTGCCAAGCCATGTCTTCCCTGGACCGGAAACAAGCATCCTGGGACCGGTTTCTGGCTTACAGCCGTCATCAGCCAGGCTATCTTGAATCCAGTGGCAAAGTGAGCAAGGGACCCACGTCTGGGCATACCCTGCCAACTTAGGGCGAACCTAGCAAAACCAAAGGTGATGATGGACGGAGTGTTGAACATTGCAAGCACTCACCCCCAGTCAACTGATCTGGGTTTAATCCATCATCATTCTTTAGCTCACTCCGCCACCCCAGTTCAGACATGGCCATATGCAAATCAGTCTGACCCTGTGCCTCATGGGAACAGTCCAGCCCGAACTGCCAAGCCATGTCTTCCCTGGATCGGAAACAAGCATCCTGGGACCGGTTTCTGGCTGACATCCGTCATCAGCCAGGCTATCTTGAATCCAGTGGCAAAGTGAGCAAGGGGCCCACGTCTGGGCATACCCTGCCAACTTAGGGCGAACATAGCAAAACCAAAGGGGATGATGGACGGAGTGTTGAACATTGCAAGCACTCACCCATAATTGTATGTTATCACCATGTTCAATAAAAAGATTTTTTTTTTAAAACAAACAAAGTGCAACGTGCCTTGCTTGAATCCTCTATTAGCCTAATATTAAATAATAGACATGGATTAGACCAGCCTAATTAGTACGTACAATCAAAAATGCAGAGATTATTCCATTATTTTCCAGGCCTATATCTGCTTCGCCCGCTTTCCTTTTTAAGGATTTTAAAGTGCTATGTGCCAATTTTATAAATATCATCACAATTCTTAAAAATCTTTTTTTTTTTCCCCCACATAACGCAAACCACTTGAGCAATTTTATGACAGGGAACCCTTACTATCGGAGTATATCATTCCTCTCACTATGAGCTTGGGGAAATAGCATAGAAAGATTGAAAATCTTTATTATCCTCATTTAGCTAGTTTACCCTCCGCAAGAGTCTGCAACTTGCTGATGAAGCTGAGGGTCTGCCTAAGGCCTAGAAGCATACTTACTTGCTCAGAGAGGCAATGTGCTTGGCCCTGTAAGAGGAGGGTTTGTCCATGGGGAGAAGCCTAATGTGTTTCTGTGATGTAGCGCAACCAGAAGGAGCTGACGACTGAGAGACAGTGAAGTTGGTCCTGAGCTAAAGTCTGAACGGTCCCCTGGTCTCCCATTGCAGCTCCTACCATGAATTTCATAAAGAAGTATTCACCAAGGTGTCACCCTGTGGCCTGGGGTTTCCCCCAAGTGTCCACTCAAGAAGAGCTACTGCAATGGGCTCCAGGGTTCCAACTGCGATAGACAAGTCTCTGACTACATTTGTATCTGAACCTCTGAAGATGAACATCCGTCTATGTTAACCGGAATAACCCCAACTACTGGCAAGTCCATCAAGCACATTGCTCAGCACCCGTAATCCTGAAGGAGGCTATACTCCATCTATGGTCTCCTGCTCCAGTGATCAAGCTCATAAGTGTGAAGATACTGATTGCATCGACCCACGCCTGACTGAGCAGGTAACATGGTGCTGCGTCTGCATGAACTGAGAGACTACTGTGTCTGATGGTGAGCAGAGGGAAACTGTTGCTGCCAATGCTTACCTATGCTGGCCCAGATATTTTGGGCCAAAAGACACTTGAACTACCCTACAGGCCATAGGCCCGATTCACAAAGGGCCTCCGCACTCGTGACTAGAGGCCCTGCAGTCATGGTGGGGGCCCTGCACTTGTGGTAGGATCTTCGCAATGAGAAACTTTAAAGCAAAGGTCCTGCCATGACTGTGGGGCCCCGGCCACGAGTGCGGGGCCTCGGCCACGAGTGCAGAGGCGTTTTTGTTTTGTTTTTTTTGCATATTTATATAGCGCGAACTCGACACAAAGGTATTGGAGCCCTTTACATGAGCACCGTATTTACATTACACATTCAGGCACGGGGAGATTAAGTGATTTGCCCAGAATCACAGGATGTGGACGCGACCCCGAGGCTCGAACCCTGGTTTCCAGCACCAAAGTCGGCAGTCTAGCCGACGGACCACATCCTCTCCCCTTTGTGAACTGGGCCCCGTGTTTGGGGTAATCACAAGTCAGCCTCGCCGTTGCCTATGCTATGCATGTACCCATATCTTTTCCTGAGTCACACAGGAGTAGGGGGCAGGAATAGGCACAATAGGGACATATGTGTGGAGTATACAACCCTGTAAGTGTACCACCTTTAGAGCGTGCAATATTTAACAATGATGTGTGATCAAAACGATTTCTTTTACTTATAAGACTAGCACTATGCAGTACAATACTTTATTGTGTCTGTTGGTTGGCTGTTGAAAGAGAAAAGTGCCTTTAAGGATTTATTTTGTGCAGAAAAGCATCCCTTCCTGCACAATAACAATCCTTCCTGTAACGCAGGCCCACTTGCACCACAGTGCAAGGGTGCCTGTGTTGGCTCTAGGCTGCACTGAGTGTGCCAGTGGAAGGAAAGGACAGGAAGGCGCCATATATTGATAGATATGGCACATTCCTGCATTCCTGCCCTCTCCCTGTCACGCAATGCAGCGCAGCAAAGTGCCTTGCTGCGTTGCATGGCATAATGATAAATCCAGGCTCCAATTTCTGACATCTACATACCCTATTCTTAATATAAAATTGCTGAATCAGCATTATTTCGAATAGAATTGTCTAGCATCTGGGAAATGGACTTAAAAAGATTGATTATTAGAAATGAGCAATGCCCAAATGAGAGATTTTAAAAAGCATTGTTTTAGTGGATTCACCTTTTGATTAACTAGAATTCTATTACATGAAAGAATTTGGATACAGTAGAATTATCCGATGGGGAAGGAAGGTGTATATCTTGTTATTTTTAGGATGAAGCATGCTCTCATAATGGACTACCAACCTCAGTGCATAGTCCACTTAGGCAACAGGCTCTGTCATTCTTTGCAAACTCTCCATGACCCAGAGGGCAAACGCCCTGCATCTATGTGTCAATAACCGCAATGATCCAGCCCTACCCATGCGCTGCTTTTGTGAGATCAATCCTCATAGCAACCCAGCCCTTGAGGAGACAAGTTCAGTATCCGGGGCCGATTGAATGTTACCTAGAGTAAGAGGTGGTAGACTTTGTATCTCACACCAATTTCCTGAGCTGCAAGCCATTAAGGTGATGTGCAGTTGACCATGTGGTTATTACCTGCGGTCAGACGTGAACCCTTGTGCCTACACCATAGCCAACCATGCGCTAGGTATGTCATGACTTCTGTAACAATTCACTGAGCCATTCAACCTTGCGTGAAATAGGCGCTGTACTCGTGCCATGCACACCTTAAATCCTGGTTCTGTTCAGACCTAGATTTGATAGACTCTGTATCCCTGTGCCAGTTCCCTGACCAATCCAGTCATGTAAATAACATTGCTTGATGCTCAGCCTAGCAGCGGCAGGTTGGGGTCGTTATCCACATGTGAGTGTCCTTAATGCCCTAGCCATCCAGTCTTACAGAAAGCAGGATTAGACTCCCTCAACTCACCCAGTTTTAGAGGTTACAGGCTCTGCACACTATGATTATTCACCTACCCACATGCAGTCCAGCTGTAAAGATGAGCAACTCAAAATCTCTCAACCCTAGGAACAATTCAGTGGTAGAGATGGCAGGTCTGAATCCAAGTGCCAACGCTGAGCCATCCAGTCCACGCAGCATCAGCCTCTGCATTCCTAGATCATAAATCACTGGGGCTGGCATGCTGTGGTTACTTATATCAAACCCAAATCATCATCAATTCATCAAGGGGAGAAGCTATGTATTTCTGTATCAATCAAATGAGCCCATCTGTTCCTAACAGTGACACACTCTGTATCTATAAATCACATTTGCTGATGACAACTGACTTACAAATGCTTGTGTTGGTTGGACAGGCACTCATGTTTCAAGTTACTATCATTGGCACTGATGGAGACTGAGTTACAAAGACCTGACCTGTTGGCAATAGCTCTAAAGGTGATTTAGATCCTGATTTAGAGTTTGGCAGACAGGTACTCCACCACAAACATGAAGGAAATCCCATCCGCCTAACTGAAAGTGCATTAGAATATCATGCACTTGTAATTAGGCGGACTGGATATCCGTCACATTTGTGACAGAGAAATGTATCTGCCAAACTCTAAATCAGGCTGTAAATTACTAGTGATTGCCCTTGTCATACTAACACTGGTGGAGACCTGGGGCCAGATTTATCAACTTTAGTGTCGTCCTTGCACCACGCAAGGAGGCGCAAGGGCGACGCAAAACCTAAGTGAGATTTACCAATCCATGCAAGGCCACCACACGTGGCCCTGCATGGCTTGATAAACCTGGAGTAACGCAAGGTAGCGGAAATTGCTGCCTTGCGTTACTCTGCCCCAGGGATGTCTTCCATGGTGGATCATGGGTATTCCCACGCATGGATTTTGGCACATTCCCAGATTGACCATTGATGATAGACCTGGGAATGATTCAAAATGCTACGCATCCCCAGCTGATGCGTAATGAGGAGAAATATCTTTATTTCTCCTCGTTACGCATACGTAGAAAGAGGAAAATGCCTCTCAGGATTGATTTTGTGTAGGAGGGTGTCCCTTCCTGCAGAAAAACAATTTTGCCAATATCGCAGGCACCCTTGCAACATGACGCAAAGGTGCCTGCATTGGGGCTAGGCAGCCAAAGTGTGCCAGTGCAAGGATAGGGCATGATTGTGCTGTAGAATGTGAAATACAGTGCATTCCTGCCCTTTTACGCAGTGCAGCAAGGTGGGTTGCTGTGTTGCGCTGCATGAAAGCTTGATAACTATGCCCCTTACAGCTATATTTTGGCCCTGGCAGACAGTCTGCTGGTCTGCCAAGAGGATGGCGGTCATGACCTCTGCTACCCTGGCGGAAGACAATCCCTCTTTTTCAGAGCTCTCCTGCAGCAGCTCCTTTTACAACATGGAGATCCCCGTCTGCGTGTTGTAAAAGGAGTTGGTGCCACGTGTTAGAATTGAATGTGTCATTGCCCCATCCTCTATATTGTATACTGTGTTATGTTAGCATTCATGTAGCTATTTTATATGGTTCGTTATTGCAAGTGTGTGCGACCAGTTCCTTCTAACATTGTGCAGGCTAAAGTTAGCGTCTGAGACGCCATTTTCTGCCATGTAGCCGCCATGATATGCAGTGATCGAAATCCAGCCTCTGTGTCCCTCTCTGCTTGCCTCAGCAGAAAGCTGCTTTTCAGTTGTTCCCTCTTATCGTATTCAAGGTTGAAACCCAGATGTACTAAATGAATAGTTTATTCTGCTTTCGCATATCTATCCCTGGTCGTAGTTATGCTCCCACACTGGAGAGAGCTGAGACCGAGCAAGATGACATTGGGAGCCTGATAACGTGTACCCATTCTGCAGGTGGTAGCTCATCCTTCTGTGCCTTCTTTGTTCAGCCTTTGCCCAAGCTGTATTTTTCCACCAGGGGCAGGACTTGGGATGTGTTGGAAAGCCTATTTTGTGTTACCAATGGTCCTGAAGTCAGTCCCTCGACAGCTACCCCGTGAGGCTTGTCAGACCGGACTCCACTGCAGTGTATTTACTAATAAAAGTGTTAGATTGTATTCTCCACTGTCATCCCGACTCTTCATTTCTGGGAAGGTTGAGAGGTGGTCGCGAGTGACCCAGGAGGCCCATTTTGTGTCACTTCCTTCAGTTGGCGCCCGAACAGGGACTCCATCGGGCTGACCCATCTCGCCCGCAATCGGGTGTGGAGGACGGGGCTGCATCAGGTCGGATCGGGGATCCCCACACGATAGAGCTTAGTTCTCGCAGCTGCTCAGCCTGTCTGATCAGGCGGTGCCTTGCCCAGTGGTCCTCCCAGCTGGGGTCCTGAAAAGGTGAAACCCTTGGTTCTGACCATTTGGTCCGAAGAGTCGGTGGTGGAGAATAACTTTGCTTGACCTGTGTGCACCAGGTGAGTCTGTCTTGCTTCTTGGTAAATATGGCGCCATTTTGAATTATCTCGAATATGGTCTGAGGACCATTCCTAGCTTGTTTGAACTTGGTGGGTCTGTGGACCCTTGAGATACAGAGCATTTGCGAACGCTCTGCCAGGCCACCTGCTGAATTTGGTTCATTCTTGAAAAGGCCTGGTGCTAGAGCCTATCTTCTTGTCATGGTACAGTCCCGACTGTCTTGTCTTGGTGCAGTCTCCGGACTGTTTTGGTTTTGGTGCAGTCTGCGGGCTGCCTCTTGGATTTCCTTCGTTTGGTGTGTTATTTGTTCGTGTGAACAGTGAATGTGTCTTATATTAAGATGCCTTGTCTGAGCAAAATATGGTGTTTGGGGTGCCGCTGTTGTACTGCCGAAGCTCGGCTGGAGGAGAGACAACCGGCGCCTCCGGAAGGCACCCCGAATTTTGATATGTATACCAAGCACCCCATTGGCCCTATTATGTTTAGTACACTATGGCACAAATATACGAGGGACAATGCTGAGCTACAGTGGCCACCGACAGGTACCTCTTCAGTGGCCACCGACAGGTACCTTTGATGAACAGAAATCGAACTATCTGCAGGATAAATTGTTTGCCAGAAGACGTAGGCAGTCGATGTTTGATTCCCTCCAGGTATGGCAGAAGGAAGCTAGGTAAAGGCGCATGCGGGCGGAGAAGGAGGCCAGGAGAGGGAAAATGCAAACAGTAACTCAGAAAGCAGTAGCCTACGATAGAGAGAAAATAGAAAAAGGTATAGAGTGTGCTGATAGGAAGTTTCGATTACAATGTGATAAGTCCTATGTTGCCCGAGAGGAAGGTGACGCATTTGTGGATGAACTATTAGAAACCCGGCCCCCACCTCCCTTCGCCCCGCAGGGGGTATACCCTGTTGTTCCGACATCTCAGTCTTCTGCTCCTCCTGTCTCTACATCTGGCCCTTCTACCTCTGATCCGGCAGCTTCCGCTATGGCCCGCCTGTTTCCTCTCTGGCTTTGCAAGCTGCGAGTGCAGTAGCTGCAGGTCCTTCTGCTGTGTCTGCTGTCCCAGCTCATGTTTGTCCCCCTTCTCTCACACCTTCAACGCAGTCATTACTAACACTAGTGCCCGTCCCTTCATCTATTGTGTCTTTCCCAGACATTTCATCCCCGGCATCGTTGGGTGCTGGGACACCGATGCGTGGGTTGGATGAGGGGAATTGGGCTGCGGCATGGGAATGAATGGGGTGGGTGCTAATTCATTCCAATGTGGGAAATGAGGAGAAAAAGATGGTCACCGACCAGGCTGCACAGTGGGCACGGAGTCCGATCTACAGTGTAGAGGACGTGTGGAGCGTGTTGAAGGATTTTGAGCAGTTTGTACAGCAGCATGCCCTCAAGCATATGTCGGCTACATTGATAGGGTTGTGGGAACAGTGTTTTGGTGGTGTAACACCCCAAATAATTTATGACATCCGAGACCGCGTATACGGTACTGGCATGGCCCCTAATGATGTTTTTAGTAATGTTGCAACAATGATTGGTTATCGGGGTAGGCTGCATCAGAAAACACCGACGACTGTGTCCCAATTCCCAATGAGGGAGGTGCATCCTATTTTCCATCCCGAGATCCCAGAACAGCGTAATGCGCAGGATATTGTAGTTCAACAACGGGTGGAGGCTCGCTTTCAGGAACAATGGGTTTACACTCCATGGAAAAGGAGTGAGGTGCTAGCCCTTAAGAGTCAGCTGCCGGACCATAGGAAAAATCCAACTGCATATTACAAAGAATTAACGGAGGCCGCCTCGTCGACGGTGATGACACTGGCAGCTATTGAGATGTTTTTCGGGTTGTTGGTACCAGTGGACATATGGAGGCAGGTGCATACGAAGGACCATGTTGTAGAGTTGGGTGGCACTTGGAATGAGATTAGGACATGGGATACAGAACGAAAGCCTGGTGAAAAGCCTAAGGCTGAGATACTAGCTTTGCCGAGTTGTATCATTACTTACATGCATTCTCTCATCCCACTCAGACGAGTAGATTGGGATAAGTTAACGGCATGTCGTCAAAAGAAAGATGAAAATGTGTCCGATTTTTTTACTCGATTTGAAGGGGTGTTTCTGGATTTCAGTGGACAAGATCTGTCGGTAGAAGGAGGTGTCCGGTTGCTCGTTAATAGATTTGTTACGAACTGGCTTCCCGAAATTGCAGCTCGGTTGCAGGCTTCTGAGAGCACCTGGACTACCACCTCCCCTTCAGTGATACTGAGTATGGCTCAGTATTATGAGCATAGGGAAAACGAGGAGAAGGAAAAGGTGGAGAAGAAGAATAAGGAGTTGAAGAATAAGGTACTAATGCAGCAGGCAGCGAGTGGGTCCGGCAGGGGACGTGGCACCGGTCCGGCCCAGCGGTCGCGTGGCGCTGGCAGAAACAGCGTTCCTGTGGGGCCGAACCAGTGTGTGTATTGTAAAAAGGAGGGACACTGGCGGAGTGAGTGCCCGGAGTTGTTGCAGAAGGTCGTGGCCCCCAGAGGTCGGGGTTCAGGTGGACGGGGCCGTGGCGAGAGTGGTCGTGAGGAGGTCCAGGCTGGTACATATTCGGGGGGTCGTTCCGATCAAAACAATTTTGATGACCCTCGAGGACGGCAGTACTATCATGATGATTATGAATTGGACGAGGTGTCAGGGATGTCCTATAACTAGGACAGCCAAGGACGGGGTGAGGGACCAGTTCAAACACCTGTAGATCAGCGTGGTCCTTACGTCACAGCTGATTTGCATGGTTCGGCCAAGAAATTTTTAGTGGATACAGGGGCAATGAATAGCTCTGTTTCTCGTTCACTGGTCCCCGGGGCAGCTCTGTCTGGCCATAACAATGTTTCGGAAGGTTTTTCAGGCGTACCGGTTGTGAGCCCCATTTCTGAACCCCTTGCTCTAACAATTGGTTCTTTCACTGTGGACTCGCCATTTTTATTGACAACGAATTGTGGAGAAAATCTAATGGGATTAGATTTGTTGAAAAAGTTGCATGCTACAATTTCATGTTCTACAGATGGCGTTTATATGACAATAGGACCAGATGTGGCCAGTACGAAACAGTGTTTTTCAAAAGACGCACTGCTTCCTGCTGAATTTAAAGATGTGCCGCCCACATTGTGGGCAACAGGAGATACGGACGTGGGGTTGTTGCAGATACCACCGGTCTCTATTATGATTAAAGACAACGCCGTGCTGCCTCGTATTCCTCAGTACAAAATACCACAGGCGGGGGAACGGGCTTTGTTTCAGATTATACAGGATTTGATCAAATCTGGGGTGGTTGAAGAGACAGTTGCCAATGTGTGTAATAGCCCTATTCTCCCCAACCTCAAAAAGACATCCTCGGATTCTGCTGATGCTGATCCTGATGTCTATCGCTTTGTGATTGATTTGCGGGAGGTTAACAAAATAGTAGTCCCTCAGTTTCCGGTGGTACCCGATATTACTGCTCTCCTAACAATGATTCCTTCCACAGCCAAATTCTTTTCTGTGATTGACTTAAAAAATGCTTTCTTTAGCATCCCCATACATCCGAATAGCCGGCACCTTTTTGGTTTTACCCTAGCGGGCCGGAGTTTCTAATTCTGTCGAGCTCCTCAGGGGTATACTGAAAGTCCTAGTATATATAGTCAAGCCTTGAAAAGTCAGTTGGATTCCCTCTCTCTCCCTTCAGGTAATGTATTATTGCAAAATGTGGATGACCTTTTGGTAGCCTCCAATACTGAAGAGGGTTGCAAGGATGCCACAGTCAAATTATTGCTACATTTGGCACAGTACGGACATTAAGTGTCCCTTTCCAAGTTCCAATATTGTCGACAGGAGGTCACGTGTTTAGGTCACCTACAGTCGAAGGAGGGAAGGAGGCTAACGCCTGAACGAGTTGATGCCATTGTTAAGATGCCCGTCCCTGTGACTCAGAGGGATGTGCGTGCTTTCATAGGCATCACCTCGTATTGTCGTCATTGGATACCTGGTTACTCTTTACGAACAAAGCCTTTATTACGCCTAACCACTAAGGATGTGCATGAACCCTTACCCTGGACGCATGAATGTCAGCAAGCTTTTGAGCAATTAAAAGTCACGCTTTGCTCTGCACCTGTGCTTGGTACGCCGGATTATCAGAAGCCTTTCGTGTTGTACGTACACGAGAAGGCTGGATGTGCGCTTTCTGTATTAACACAAGCCTTTGGAGGTAAGCAGAGGCCGTGTGCTTATTTCTCTGCCCTTCTTGACACTGTCGCCAGAGCCCTCCTGAGCTGTTTAAGAGCTGCCGCGGCCGTGGCTGTCTCTATCCGACAATTGGCAGGGCTCGTCCTCAATACTGATCTCACAGTAATGGTACCCCATGCTGTGGACACACTTCTGAACAAGACAAAGACGCAGCACCTTACCAGTGCTCGTCTGACTGGCTATGAATTGACTCTGATTGCGCCACACATCACCATTAAAAGATGTGCCACTCTGAACCCAGCCCCGTTACTACCCCTCCCTTCGGAAAACGAGGACACAGATGTCCATGATTGTTTATTTAGAACGGAAGAGGAGACGAAGGGACGGGTAGACCTGACTGACGTTCCCTTATCTGACCCGCAAGGGGAACTATATGTCGATGGCTCTTGTTTCAAACTGTCAGATGGCACCACCACCGCAGCATATGCTATTACTACGCTGCGCACTGTAGTTGAGACATACCGTGTTCCCTACCGATCAGCGCAAGCTGCAGAGTTGGTTGCTCTTTTGTAAGCATGTGAGCTAAGTGAGGGATTGGCTGTCAATATTTATACTGACAGCCAATATGCGTTCGGAGTAGCCCATAATTTGGGCGGCTCTGGGCAGAGAGGGGATTCCTGACCTCCCATGGTACGAAGATACAGCACGGTCCTCTGATACACAGGCTTTTATCAGCCCTGACACTCCCCAAGAGATTAGCAATAGTGAAATGTAGTGCCCATAAGGCGATTACTGATTAAGTGGGGAGGGGAAATGCGTTTGCAGATCAGACAGCTAAAGAGACAGCCAGGTCGAAGATGAAGAGAATGTTTGTGGCGGGACCAGCTAGATGGGTGCCTGAAAACGGGATGTTTGAGGACACACTGGAAAACGTGAAGGAGATACAGAGTGAGGCAACAGTTGAGGAGCTGGCAATGTGGCAGGAGAGTACGGGCGTTTGGATGGGGAGGGTTGCTGGACTGACAAGTCGGAAAAGCAAAGATGGATGTTACCAGATGCATATGTACTCCCTGTGGTTACAATGGCACATGGCCCAGCCCATATTAGTGCGAGAGGGATATGTAAATTACTGGATCCCGTATGGCGAAATGACAATATCCCAAAAGTAGCTGTTCATCTAGTGAAGCACTGCCTGGTTTGCCTGACGCATAATCCTGGGAAGGGTACCGCTACACCTCCTGGTAATTTTGCACCCCCTTCCTTCCCTTTCGAGGTTCTCCAGATGGATTACATCGAAATGGAACGAGTTAACAACTTGAAGTATGTGCTGGTGGTTGTTTGTGCATTCAGTAAGTGGATTGAGGCTTACCCCACTAAAGAGAACACAGCCATAGTGACGGCAAAGGCCCTTTTGAAGGAGTTTTTCCCGCGCTTCGGCTTTCTCCGTTTGATTTGGAGTGACAACGGGAGTCACTTCAATGCGAACGTCATTCAGCTGGTGTGCGACGGTCTGCACATTAAGCAGAAATTCTATGCAGCAAACCACCCCCAGTCAGCAGGTTTGGTTGAGAAGTACAATGGTACTCTCAAGTTAAAGCTGGCAAAGATCAAGGAGAGCACAGGATTGCAATGGCCAGATGCACTACTCCTTGCCCTATTGTCCACGAGGGTGACAGCTCATTCTAGAATAGGATTATCCCCGTATGAAGTTGTTTTCGGCCACCCTGCAAATGGTTGGGGCGTCCCCAGGCCCCACCACTTTTCTGAAATTGAATACCCATTACTTGTAGATTACTTATGCGAGTTGACTAAAAATGTGCGTTCTATTCATCAACAGATTCATGAGGCACTGCCGCCGACGCCTGAGGGGCCAGGACACAGCATCCACCCGGCGACTTTGTTTTGGTCCGTAACTACCAGAGAAAGGGGTGCTTGGAGCCGAGGTGGAAGGTGGAAGGGGCCTCTACAAGTCCTCCTCGCCACACGGACTGCTGTGAAGGTGGACGGCCGGAAGCACTGGATTCACTCATCGCATTGCCGGCGAGTTCCGCTGCCTCTTTCCTATGACAAATGGGCCTTGGATGGCATAGGGGACCACAAGATGGAGAAGGTGCCACGTTTCGTTCGTTTTTCTGATGCCCGACTGACCTGGGGACAGACGGAGGAGGAGAACGATGCTGCTTTTTGAATGAGGCGGTCCCCCCAGAAATAAGGGCTGCCCAGGTTTCTCCTCCACCTGGCTCACAGGAGCTCGAGTCTCAGTCCCCCGCTCCCTCTGAATTTAAGATCCTTTTCCGTGACGAGACAGTGCCTGGAGTGGCTAGGTACAATTTGCGTCCTCGACGGAGGGACAATGCACCAAAGGAAAAGTCAGATTAGTAGGGATGGACTTCATGGATGAAGAGTAGGGTCCATGTACCTTGTCTGTGGTACCAACGGTAGGTCAGGGAAAGGGAGATTGGTGCATTGTCTGAGACACTGGGCAGGATAAATGGGGGGTATCTTCCCAGGAGGGAGGGTGCCCTATCCTGAGCAAAGAGACAGAAAGGGTTGTGACCATACAGCCCCACCGTGAAGTGCTCAGTAGCACCATCGTTGACGAACAATAAGACTCTGAACTGTGTGCTTTTATTTTTCATTTTTCTTTTTTTGTAATACCTGGCTCCATAGTACGGACCTTCCTCTGGTAGCTTGATATATAAAAATGTATCCCTTTGGCCGTATTGTCATGGGAGAAGAACAGCCTTTAGCAGCACCCCGCTTCGAGCAAAATAGCTCAACTTGGTCGAGCTGGCCCACCAAAACTAAGATAGTGTTTCTAATAATAGTTTTTGTTGCTTTGGTAGCAGCACTAGGGATTATATGGTTCCTCAAAGAAAGGCATCCTGTGCATTCCTTGATTGGTACTACTCCTGTTCCCCCTGAACATGTATTTGTCACTTTGGCCCCTCATACGGAAAGGCACAGACAGACTTATGTTGACAATGTCTTTCTGCAGATGCTCCATCAGGCTCACCATACCACCAATGTCACAAATTGTTGGGTTTGTGGCTTACTCCCTTCTGTGATGCATAAGAATGATCTGTTACTGTCACTGCCATTCTCTTATCTGGCCAGCTGCGAAGCCTGGTTTCAGTTGTTCACCATGGTGTATATCCATTATCATGCTGATGCAATGAATATGACATACCTTGACTATAAAGCCGTATTGGGATATATAGTGACACACCAAGGATTTACCCCGGGGAGGGATGGGACTACTGATACCCTACACCCAGATGCCTGCATGAATGTTTATGAGGCCAAAAAGAATGTAACTTGGCTCCAGAATGAGATGATGGACTTCCAGGACTTTAACGTCACTGAGTATTTCAAGTCCTTTCAATTGCGCAACATTACCCAGGATAAGGCAATGCCAGTACCAGTAATTAATACGACAGCTAGTTTCTGTGTCCAAGGGTTTGGGAAGGTTCCGGTGGGAGAGAGTTCTTGCAACTATACCTATGATTGAATACCACTAGTAGTCCACCATTGCTTCCACCCCACAACGTGTATTTCGTTTGTGGCTTACGTATGGCTTCCTAGGGGGTGGTCTGGTGTATGTTGCGTGTCCTTACTTTTGCCCCCCGTATATTTTGCGCCATCCAATTATCACAAAGACCACAGGTTACAACGCAAGACCTTGTATTTGTCCGAATTAGAAGGGTTCTTGACACGAAGGATATAGACCAGACAGACACTACCTTGCAACAATTTACAGATACTATGAAGGGTATTTTGCCATTCTGGGGTCCCATGCACAACAGCCGTAGTATACGCAGACTTACAAGGGTTGTAGAAGGGGTTATCAATACCATGGCAGGAATACTGACCAACATCACGGCTGAGCTTCAGGCTACGAGGCCTGTTGCCCTTCAAAACAGGATGGTGTTAGACGTTATCCTTGCTGATCGGGTGGGGCTTGTCATGTCATCGGTAGTAGTTGCTGTGTGTACATACCGGACCATGCTCCAAATGTCTATGCAGCAATACAAAAGCTACACAGACTGGCATCTGATATCCATCAGGAGAATGGTACTTGGTCCCTGTCCAGCTGGTTTTGGGGCCTGATAGCGTCCTGGGGCTGGAAAATACTCTTATTCTTAGTAGCTATAGCAGGTGTTGTCTTCACTTGTTGCCTGTGTATTAATTGTCTTCCCGCCTGCTGCACTTATATTATACAAAAGTTATTGCCCCAACCTACAGTCCAGGAACAAAATGCTACGCCCTCCACTATGATGGTACAGGTCGTTCATGACTTAATGAACATAGATGAGGGCATTTTTGAGTATTGATATGTGTGCCTATCTGATATTGCTGATGATCAACTGAACAGTTCACTGTTGCCTATGTAGCCACCAATTTGCTTCCCCCTTCCCTTAGAATTGTAAAGACCCTTACCTGATAGCAATAATAAACAGTTAGCTATGAATGCTAAAAGGAGGGTCTGTTAGAATTGAATGTGTCATTGCCCCATCCTCTATATTGTATACTGTGTTATGTTAGCATTCATGAAGCTATTTTATATTGATCGCTATTGCAAATGTGTGCGACCAGTTCCTTCTAACATTGTGCAGGCTAAAGTTAGCATCTGAGACGCCATTTTCTGCCATGTAGTCGCCATGATATGTAGTGATCGAAATCCGGCCTCTGTGCCCCTATCTGCTTTTCAGTTGTTCACTCTTATCGTATTCAAGGTTGAAACCCAGATGTACTAAATGAATAGTTTATTCTGCTTTCGCATGCCTATCCCTGGTCGTAGTTATGCTCCCACACTGGAGAGAGCTGAGACTGAGCAAGATGGCCTTGGGAGCCTGATAACATGTACCCATTCTGCAGGTGGTAGCTCATCCTTCTGTGCCTTCTTTGTTCAGCCTTTGCCCAAGCTGTATTTTTCCACCAGGGGCGGGACTTGGGAGGTGTTGGAAAGCTTATTTTGTGTTACCAAGGATCCTGAAGTCAGTCCCTTGACAGCTACCCCGTGAGGCTGGTCAGACCGGACTCCACTGCAGTGTATTTACTAATAAAAGTGTTAGATTGTATTCTCCACTGTCATCCCGACTCTTCATTTCTGGGAAGGCCGAGAGGTGGTCGCGAGTGACCCGGGTGGCCCATTTCGGGTCACTTCCTTCACACGGTGCCTTCCGTTACAACACTAAGGTTTGCCGAGCAAGGGCCATGTTCAAAGCTCATGCTAGACAAACTTTTTTGTTCAGACAAAATAAACTCTCAATGCAGGAGTTTATTTTCTCTGGATAAAAAACAAATGGCCACTATGCACAGGAATTTTTCTTCCTACAAATGGTGGCCATTCTGCATTTTCCCCGCCTGTGTCCACTTTGCCTCGAATTGTGGAAAAAGGTAGGGCAATGAGAGATCTTGTCCCACACTCAATAGAGCGGGAGGACAACCACGTTGACCCAGAGATCATGTGGCGCACTGACCACTGGGTCAGGGTTTACAGTCAGTAGAAGCTCCACTGATGGTAACCCGGAGGTTCTCCAAACACTTAATAAAGCGGAGAAGCACTGGTTTACACAGAGACTTCGCTCTGCCAAACTCCAAAACGACACACTTGGGGGCATATATACAAGAGGATAGTGCAACCGAAACAAGTTTTTTTTTACGTTACCGTGGCGCAATGCCCTGCTCCATATTTAAAAAGTTGCGTTAAGCCACTTTTCATGGCTCAACGCCGCTTTGTAAATATGGTAACCTTTCACGCAGGTATCTGCATGAAAGGGGCGCACAGTGGGAGTTGCTCTGGGCGTTCCACCGCAACACCCATTTCTTTTTGACACTGCCCCAGGTTTATCTGTAAATCTGAGGCAGGAAAAGCAGGTGTTAGACTGGCGCAACGAGGAAAAATACTATAATTTCTCCTCGTTTTTGCTTTTTCTATGTGTGTTCCATTCTGCAGCACACACAGAAAGAGCAAAACGCCACTAATGATTGTTTTTGTGCATGTCATTAAATAATGGCTATTTGCTACTTCTATGTGTGCTGCAGCATACATAAAAGTAGCAAATTGCCATTACTGATTGTCTATGTGCAGGAAGGGACACCTTGCTGCACATAAATAATCATCCCTGCAACGCAGGCACCCTTGTACTATGGCGCAAGGGTGTATGTGTTGGCGTTAGGCAGCTATTTTTAGCGCTAGGGAATACACGCTGGTGCACCGTATACTTCTAAATATGGCGCATCCCTGCGTTAAGGAAATGGCGCAGCACGGCGCTGCATAATTTGCTGAGGCACTACACTGAGCAATTTCCTTGTACATATGCTCCTTTGTTACTAAGGATTCCACTGCCGGTACTGTCATGGTGACTGTGTTACTAAGGCTTGCAATGGCAGTATAGACACTGTTAATACCTGAGGGCTTCATTTATAAACTTTTGCCACAGAACAGCGCCGCAAGCCTTCCTTCTGCGCTGCCCTACTGCAAAAGAAATGGGCAGGAATGCACCGTATCTATCAGATACGGCGTATTCCTGTCCTCTTTCCATGCGCTGGCACTCAATTGGCTGCCATGCGCCAATGCAGGCACCCTTGAACCATGGTGCAAGGGTGTCTGCGATATAGGGATGATTGTTTTTGTGCAGGAAGGCCCTTCCTGCACAAAAACAATCAATGGACGCAATTTTCTCTTTCTATGTGTGCTGCTGAATGCAGCACATATGGAAAGAGGAAAAAACGTGGCGACATTGTTATTTCTCCTCGTTGCGTCTCCCCTATGCCTATGCCTCTGGAGGCATAGGTTTTTAACGCATTCCTAGGTTTACAACTTGCTGTAAATCTAGGAATGTGTCAAATGCCATGGGTGTTACGTTGGAACACCCACCGTAACGCCCATGGCACGCCTCCCCATCATAGTGTGAGGCAATGCAGCAAATTGTGCTGCATTGCCTCACTCCACATCCACAAGGCCATGAAAAGCCACGCAGGTTGGCATTATGTGGCCTTGCAGATATGGTTATGCCCTGTGCGCCACCGGAACTTAACAAAAAGTGCTGTGCCGGCGGCACACAGGACTTGTAAGTGAGCCCCTGAGTTTCTAAGGCTTGCACTGTGCTACGCAAGCACTGATGGTGACTGAGTTAAAAAGGCATCTTCTGGCAGTACCCACACTGATGGTGACTGAGCTACCAAAAAGCTTTCCATTTTGAGTCTAAGCTTGCATTGGTGGTATGGGGGCGCTAAAGAGGACCGAGTCACTTGATGTCTGCATTGCTGGTACTTGCACTGATAGTGGAACTGGTACTGATTGTGACTGAGCTACTAAGCTTGTCCTGTAATACTGGGAACTTATTTAGAGGAGGGATTTAACAGAGCATTTGCGAAAAATCAGTAGATCCTCCACTTCTGCCTCGGACAGTCTTTAGAGCATCCCGCTGGTGGAGACGCCTTCACTATGCCAATGGGTCCACTTTAGTGCTAACAACACCAAAGATTGTGGCAATTCAACCATCCTGAAAGTGCCACCAAGTTTGGCAGAGTTAAATACTTGGAAGACCGCCATTGAAAGGGTGACGATTTCATAAAAAGATATGTTTGGTGACTATAAAATGCTTAGAAATAACACACAGAATGCATGTTTCGCCACTGACAATGCACCCCCTTCTGGTGGATGCATTTGGAGTGGTCCACAGAAGGTGCTGGAAAGTTCACCTTCCTACATTGGCACTGGAAGAGATTCCACCAAACACTTCCCCCTTGGTGGGTCTCCTTAAAGAAGAAATCACCATGCCAACACCCAGTCAATGCAGCAAGCTCAAAGTAAATCAGACTTCCAACTGCCTGTCTGGTACAGGAACTACCTTTGCCGTGCCAGTGACCAGAAATTACTAAGTTACTAGCGCGTTTGCTGGTGGCACTAGCCTGATAGTAACTGAGTTACCCAGACTTGAGCTGTGGTACTAGTGTATTGATGTTGGCTTAGTTGATGTATTGGCCTTACTCGCACTAAGAGTTGCTGAGATACTAGCAGAGTTGGACTGGAAATCAAAATCAGCCCTGGCAATAATGTTCAAACCAACCCCACAATGGAGGAGGCTGCAAAGAAAATGGGGCAAGGGGACGTTACTGGAGCATGACAGCCCATCCTAGTCTCCAGTCTACCAAGCAAATGCCAGAGTGACAGAATGGCCAGTCCAGCCCTGGACACCCGTGTTTATTCTGGTGGTACTGGTGCTGCTGATCACTTAGTTAAAGTGCATTATCCTTACGTCCCTTCGTTCTCATCCCAGTCATTACTTTCGTGAGTACCAAAGCCAGAATGACATCAATTAATAAATTAACAATAATGAACACACTAATTATGGAACACCCTTTAAGTAATGCAATGACTCAAAGTCTTCAAGAAGAAACTGCTGAATTTAGATGTTAAGGGTTCAAAAGAAACTAGGAGAAGATCTGAAAGTGTAAAAGATGGTCTGGTAGAAAGCCTAGAGATCGGGAATCAATCAATCAATCAAGGATTTATAGAGCACTACAAATCACCCTTGAGGGTCTCAAGGCACTGGAGTTGCTAGCTGCTTCACGGTGATCCGTTCATTCAAACAGCCAGATATTGAGTCTTTTCCTGAATTGCTGGAGCGATGAGGTGGTCCTGAGGTGGAGGGGAAGGTCGTTCCAAGCTTTGGCCACCAGGTGTGAGAAGGAGCGCCCTCCGTTGTTGCCACGGCGGATCCAGGGGGTGTCTGCGACGAAATGGGAGGTGGATTGTAGGTGTCTGGTTGGTTGGTGGAAGGTCACACGTTTGTTGATGTATGCCGGTCCTTCGTTGTGCGGGGCTTTGTATGCGTGGGCCTTAAACTGGCATCTCTTCTGGATCATGAGCCAGTGTAGCTTCTTAAGGTGGGTATCATGGGGGCTGTCTGGGGAGGTTGAGTAGGAGTCTTGTCTCTGAGTTTTGTATTGTTTGTATTCTCTTCAGGATTTGTGTGGTGGTTCCTACTTAGAATGTGTTCCCATAGTCCAGCGTGCTGGTGATAAGGGCCTGCATGACGGTCCTTCTGATGTTGACAGGGAGCCACCTGAAGATCCTGCGGAGCATGCGTAGGGTGTGGAAGCAGGCAGATGAGACTATGTTTACCTGTTTCTTCATAGATAGCTTTCTGTCCAAGATGATGTTGAGTTTGCGGGCGTGGTCTGTCGGGGAGGGGGATGGGCCAAGTTCAGCAGGCCACCATGTTTCGTTCCATGGCGAGGTGTTGTTCCCAAAGATGAAGACTTCCATCTTGTCCGTGTTGAGCTTGAGACAGTTGTCCTACATCCAGTCAGCGGCGTTCATCATACATCTGTGGAACTTGGCTCTGGTGTTGGAGTGGGCTTCTGACAGCGAGAGGATGAGCTGGGTGTCATCAGCGTAGAAGATGATGTTGAGTCTGTGCGAATTGATGGTGTTGGCCAGAGGGGACATGCATGCATTGAAGAGGGTGGGGCTGAGGGATGATCCTTGGGGATGCCACAGATTATCTTCATGGGTTCCAAGATGAATAGTGGGAGACGGATTCTCTAGGTTCTTCCGGTGAAGAATGAGTCGGTCCATTTGAGGGTATCTCCCTGGATTCCGATGTGGTAGAGTCTGTTGATCAAAATGTGATGGGATATTGTGTCCAAGTTGGCTGACAGGTCCAGGAGGATGAGGTCTGCTGTTTCACCGTGGTCTAGGAGGGCCCTGCTATCATCGTTGGCTGCGATCAAGGTTTTCTCAGTGCTGTGGTTGGGTGGGAATCCGGATTGAGAGGGGTCCAGAAGGTTGTTGTGTTCCAGGTGTTTGGTGAGTTGCTGGTTGATTGCCTTTCCGAGAAACTTTGCTGGAAAGGTGAGCAGGGAGAAGCGCTGATAGTTCAGTTCTTCTGGGTCGGCGGATGGTTTCTTCAGGAGGGGCCTCACTTCAGCATGTTTCCATCCTCGGGGGAGGGGGCTGAGGTGATGGAGGTGTTCAGGACTTTCTTGAGCTCATCACCAATTGTCTTGCTCCCGAGGTTGAAGGTGTGGTGGGGACAGTGGTCCATGGGTGCTCCTGAGTGTGCGGACTTCATGATGGAGATCGTGGCTTGAGTTGTGAGAGGGTCCCAATGGGTGAGCAGGTGTTCGGGGTTTGCGTTCATGGGTGTGAGCAGGCTGATGCTGTCAGGGTCGGAGTGTTGGGGTTTGAAGTTTTTATAGATGACTGAGATCTTGTCATGGAAGAAGTCCGCAGGGTGTCACACTGTTCTTGGGAGGGGTTGATGTCGCTCTCAACGGCTGGGGGTTAGAGAACTCAAACAATGGCGAAGAGCGTTGTGCTGGCTTCTATGTGGTCTGCTAGGGCGTACTTCTTTGTTTCTTTCTGGAGGTGGTGGTACTTGTTGAATGCTGCCTTGAAGGTGGTATTGTCTCCTGTGTCTTTGCTGGTGTTTCACTTCCTTTCTAGTTGTCAGCAGTAGCATTTGGTGGATTTCAGTTCCGCAGTGAACCAGCTGGCTCTTCTGGCAGGTCCTTTGGATTTGGCTGGCTTGGCCGGCGTGAATGTGTCAGCGGATTCTGTGATCCACTAGCAGAAGTTCTTCACAGCCTGTTCTGGGTTGGATGTTGTGTCTGCGAGGTGGGAGTTAAGAGCGTTGTTCCACTGGTCTTCTGATATCTTTTTCCAGTTTCTACGCGTGGTGCTGGGGAACGTGGTGCCAGTGTTGGTAGATCCTGAGATGGTGGAGTGGATGCTGTAGTGGTCAGTCTAGGTGAGCTGGGAGACATGGTTGTAGTTGACACTGTTGCTGATCGAAAAAATGAGGTTGAGCATGTGTCCTGCGATGTGAGTGGGGTCAGCGACAAATTGCTTGAAGCCGATATTGCTCATGCTTTCCAGGAGGTCGGTTGTGTTGGTGTCGCTGGGGTCATCGAGGTGGATGTTAAGATCCCCAAGGAAGATGTAGTGCTTGGAGTCAATGGTGCTCGGAGTCAACGGCGGTCGGGCAATGAGGTAAGGGATGGCGTTGCAAAAGTTGGGGCGTGATCCTGGTGGTCTCTTGGCGAGGGTGCCTCTGGTTTTTCCGTCTGTGTGAAGTTGGAAATTAAGATGCTCCATTATGAGGGTTGAATCATCTGAGAAGGGTCGTGCAGCGGATGGTGTCCTTATGGATGATGGCAATTCCACCTCCATGTTTGTTGGTTCGGTCCCGATGTGTTATCTTTCAGCCTTCGGGGGTGGCGATGGCGACATCCGGCGCAGAGGCGGGGTTCAGCCAGGTCTCTGTGAGGAAGATGACGTCCCGGGTGATGGATGAGATCGTGTCCCAGATCTCTGTGGTGTGTTTGCTGAGCGATCATGCATTGAGTAGAATGCACTGGAGTTGTGCCTTGGTGTGGTGGGCTCAGTAGTGTTTGCGGTGTCTCTGACATTGTTGGCTACTTGGGTGGTGAAGCGGCAGTGCTGGCAGGAGAACAGTCCTCTGGTGCTGCATGGAGACGTACGCAAGCAAAAAAAACAAATGATGGACAGAATGCTGAACAATGCAAACATTCACCCCTAGTCAGAGAGATCTGGTTTTACTCCATCGTTCTTTTGCTCACCACGCCACCCCAGTTTGAACCTAGCCCTATGCAAAGCAGTCTTAACACTGCTCCTCATGGGAACACTCCAGTCCGAGGTGCCAAGCCAGGTCCTCCCTGGACCAGAAACAAGCATCCTGGGACCAGTTTCAGGGCATCACACCCATCAGCCAGGCTAGCATGAATCCAGTGGTGCAGTGAGCATGATCCTACGTCTGGGCATACCCTTCCCACATAGGGGGACAAAAGCAAAAGGAACAAATTATGTATGGAATGCTGAACAATGCAAACATTCACCCCTAGTTAGAGAGATCTGGGTTTAATCCATCATTCTTTTGCCCACATCACCACCCCAGCTTTGACCCACCCATATGCAAATCAGTCTTGACCCTGCTCCTCATGGTAACAGTCCAGCCCGAATTGCCAAGCCTGGTCCTCCCTGGTCCGGAAGAAAGCATCCTGGGACCGGTTTCAGGGCATCACCCCTCATCAGCCAGGCTAGCATGAATCCAGAGGCACAGTGAGCACAGGACCCATGTCTGGTCATACCCTTTCCAAATAGGGCAACAAAAGCAAAAGGAACAAATGATGGATGGAATGCTGAACAATGCAAACGTTCAACTCTAGTCAGAGGTATCTGGGTTTAATCCATTGTTGTTACCACGCCACTCCAGTTTGGGCAGCAGTTGTTGTTGGCGATGTGCCGGGATCCAAGGCTCGGAGGTCTGCTGCGGTGTAGTTGCACGGGGTGGAAAAACAAGGGTTCCTGGCGGTGGGAGCAGTCCAGGTGTGGACAGGTGTAAGGGGGCATGCCTGTGCCCTGCCTGTAGCGCGCCAGCAGCTCGTCCGCACTGTGGCCACCATAAGTAGTCTTGAGATGTGGGAAGGACTAGCAGGAGAGCATGGAGCACAGAAAATGTCAGGAGCGGTAGAAAAAGAAAACAGCAAGAGACCAGCAAAATAAAATACAATAAGCAACAACAGAGCAGGGAGTTAAGCAATTGGGAGACTATGGCAGTCCAAGTTACCAATGAGCTATTGGCAGCAGTGGGGGAGCTGCACACTGACCAAGAGATTGGGAAGCTGCTCACAGGAGTAGCACTGCGGCCTGCATAAGTAGTCTTGGGAGGTGGGAGGGGCAGGGCACGAACCGCAAAAAACAGCAGGTGGGGCGAAAAAAGAAAACTCTCAACTTCTAAATCGACAGAGGAAGTTTTAACAGAGGAAGACACCCTAGTGCTCATAGTGGTCAATGTGAGAATGAGACTTTCCAATGAGGTGCTACAGCCATTGATTTCAGCAGAAGAAACCAAAAGTGTCAAGGCCAGAAGGGAAAAATGACTAGCACCTCCGCCACCTGAAGTTTTGAGAAGCACATGAGGGACAAGAGGAATAGGTGGGAATGCATGAAGAAGATGAGGAGGCTACTGTAAAGATAAGGCATCCACTCCCAAGATTCCTGGTATGTGAAAGTGTGACAAAAACCTCTGAAGTTAAATGTCTTCTTAGGAGGGAAACAGGTCTAGAAATGGTTCCCCAAATCTTTGACATTTAAGGGAGAACACCCGTGTTGTGAGAGATAGGTGTTGTGATGAAAGAACACCCTGCTAGAAGATCTGCAGTTATATTCTCTTTCCCCTTGATATGTTTTGTTTTTAGGGATAGCAGATGATTTTTTCCCCAGATTCTTACCTGCTGAGCCACCAGATTTAGGGAGCCTAATCTCATTCACCCCTGTTTGTTTCTGAATGACATAGCAATGGTGTTGCCCGTCCTGATCAGCACATGTTGAGTGCTGACAGTTCCCTGAAGGTGCCTTAATTCCTTCTCGATGGCTGTAATCTTTCTCCAATTTGAAGATTTCTGACTCACCCTGAGAGATCATTTTTCAGAGGTTATTCCAGAATGCAGATGTTAAGGTTGTTTCCTATCCCTTCTCCTTGGCATCCGTTATTATCACCACAGGCGACGGAGGAGGATGAAGGGTAAACCCTTTCTTGAAAGACTGTGGATTTAACCACCATTCTAGTGATTGTTTTACCTGAGATATTAATGCAAACTCATGTTTTCAGGACATTGACAAAGGTTTCCAATACTTTAGAGTATGGGAAATGAGTGGTCGTGAGTGGACTCTAGCCAAAGGTACCAGAAACAGACATGTAGCCATACGTCTGTGGACCTTACCCATAAGCATGATGAAGCGTTCTTCAGAGATAGCAGGACAGTGATGCTTTCTTTAGGTGAAGTGCTTCCCCTTTAGGCATTCCTATTTGTGTCTTGAACAGTGCACCAATAAAGATCATGGTCTGTTGAAGCATCAAATTGCATCTGTCATAGTTGGTCATTACTGTGTGATGTTCAGGACGTGGTTTATGAGCTGAAGATGGCAAACGCATGAGATTGCTGCTCCGTGCTGGCCCGTTATCTATCCTGCGACATGCACTGCCTGTCGGTGACACTGGCCTTGCTGATGCCATGTCCTTAGTGGCAGCTTCCCTGAGGCCACTTTTTAAGAGCAGGAAATTTCGTCCCTGACGGGGTAGTGACCGGCCAGGCTGGGCGCAGCATTTGTGGCCCTGAAATTCAAAATGGCGACCGGGGATTGATGTGCTGCTTCACCCGGTCGGAATGGTCTGGGGAGGAGGAGCGGTGCCGCTCCCATAACTATTGGATGACTAGACCGTGAAGTAACCCCTGAGCCACTTCTGGAAGAGCTGGCTCCGCGCAGCTGTGCTGGTGAGTGGGATACATTATTTCAGCTGGCGGGTGCTGGCTCCTGGGGAGCGCGGGAAACCGGGGCCTATATCGAGGCCGGGTGGTGAAGAGTGAAGCCGGGTGTGATGGAGAACTGACCGGCTGTCCCCCCATCTGTTGCGCATGGGTACAGAAGGGCCTAGCTGGTGACTGGTTGACTGCCTCCAGACATGTGCTTTGCCCGTGTTGGAGGCCGTGACTCCTGAGACAGCGCCAAGGAACTGACAGGGCTGCTTTCCTTCTGAACCAGCCGGCCTGCATCGGACAGGTGGTGAGCCCCCTGCAGCTCTGGCGGAGAGTGCTGCATGATTCGACCCAGTGGGACCAACAGCTGGGGCTGCAGGATGTGGTTCTGAATAGCTGCAAGGGGAAAGGACTCCCGGAGAATGGACTCCAAGACAAGGTGAGTAGAATACCTCTGGACCTATATTGGGGCCTGGAGCCAAGGCTTCTGTTAGGGGAAAGTTTGGGGGCTGGTTGGCAGGCCTCCCCTTGCGATTAGTGGCGATTGGTGAATCTGGCTAGAGGCTGCCTGAACAGTATTGGTGGTGCGCCACTCCTGGGGTCGGCCGGCACTGGTGAGTGAGAGTGACTGAGATTGACTGCTACCCCCGGATGCCCAAGCTGCTTATAGCACAGACATTGAAGATTCAGGCCCCCCTGTCTGTGGGAACTGGAGAGGCCTTGGAAGCAGACAGGAGGTCCAAGACGCATCTACTTTGTGCTGACTCCACCCTGCGAACTGTGGGAGGAGGGTGGACATTGCCGTCCCCTCTTTAACTCAGCCTAGAGGGATGGAATAGCTCTTGGAGGCCTGTATGGACTTTACAGGCAGTGACTTGTGCCTGCTGTGCTGTGCCCTCCACCCCCAGGTGTGGAGCCCTGTTTTCATCCGCTCTTCCTGTGTCGGAGCCTCCCATCTGAGGCGATGCGTTACTGGTGACATATGTTAAGCCTTAGGGGGACTCTGTGTTGTTTGGCCTGGCTTGAGGTGCTCCTTACAGTCTGGGGTACTTTTGGGATTTGCCAAAGTGATGATGATGTAGACCTGCATCTTTGTCAGGTTCAGAAGAGAGGCTGTCTCTCTTCTGGTGAGACACGCACTTACTGAGACTCAGGGCTTCGAGGTTGCCCCCCTCCCTAGAAAGGAGGCCACACAGCTGAGTTTGGCTCAAACGCACCTGGGGCTAGTGGTCCTGAACTTTGATGGGGCCTTGGCCTTATCGTCCTTATGGGGAAACCAAAGACCAAAGCAGTGGGCACCCAGCTTGAACCAGGGGAATCCTTCCAGCTCCTGGCCACGGAGACCAAGGGAACAGATGCCCCATCAAACTCTATTTATATCTAACGCGAACTACATCCCCCAGTACCCCCTGCTCTGACGCCTGCTCTGACGCTGCGCACCGCGCCCGGAGGCTCGATAAGATCTCTATTGGCCTCCCGCAGCGCGGGACGCGCGCGGGCCGCGCCCGGGCCTAGCCCGGTCCAAGGGCGGGCCCGTCCTTGCCCGTCATTGGCAGGAAGAGGCAGGGCAGGGCCACCCCCTTTGAATGTGCCTCTGGACATTGCTGAGCAAGGTACTGTGCATTCTATTCCACTCATTGCTGTGTTGGCTGCTAATAACTGGCTGCTGGTGGACTCGCCTTATTGACTCTGAGGGTTTTGCTGTTGTCGGGCTGCGTGGGACTATATTTGCATTTTTATATTATTTGCTCCATTGACCTGCGATCCCTGGCGGGGGGGGGGCATACGTTTATTCATTGCTAGGCGTTTGGGTATTTTTAGCACTAGCGGTCCACGGGTATACATGATGGGGAAGAGGAAAAGCATGGAAGGCGCTGGGGGAAGCGGGGCTAGCCGAGTAATAAAAGGGAAAAGGGTTAGGAAGACTTTAAAACACCCGGTTAGCAATTGTGTCCTTGATAGGATAGACACTCTAATAAATGAGTGCGAAGACATCTTAGAGGGCAATAAATCGATACCCCCAACACCGAGATACCTGGCTGATAGATCCCCTCTAAGCTCAAGAATAACTTGTCCCCCCGTCATCCCAATAATGTTCCAAAAGCCACCCCCCAAGAGGGCACTTATTAAATCAAAAAAGGAAGCTTTTCCCGCCCAAGACACATCCCAAACCCCTGCCAATATTAGCATTAGTACATCCCAACAGGAACAAGGGCAAGAATCTGCAATCCCTTGTACAAATACATTTCTACCTCTCCAAGATGTCAGTGGACGAGTATAGTGACAATGTACTCTCACTGTCATCCCTTGGGTCGGTTGGCGCTACCGGGATGAGTTGTATAGAAGATAAAACAGAGCCCATGGATACCCCTCTCACTATAAACACATTGAGAATGGAGATTAGCACATTGAAAAGTATGATAGAGGATCTTACCACCTTAGTTAAAATATTAGTAAAAACGGACCTGCCTCGTAAAGAATACGATATCCCTGTACAAGTTCACCATTCACAGTTCACTAATAATGACCTTAAACCACAAGATCCAGTACTCCCTAGCAAAAAACGTATTTCCTATGATTCCAACTCCCATCAATTAGCTACCTCCGTTTCTCTAACACGAAATTATGCCCTTAACGAATCCTCGGCTTGGAGCACAAGTAGACCTAATATTTCTATACAAGACAAGCTTAAGAGGTTAGCAAATTCACAGAATCCCGCAATTAGACATATCGCTCAGCCATGACAGGCTCAACCCCTTACCCATGAAAATCGAGATCAATTGCCTCTTCCAGCTGCTAGGGCCAACATTAAGTGGTTGCAAACCAAAAAATTTACATGACCAATGTCCCGAGAATTAATACTAAGAATGCCCACGAGAGTGAGGAATCCCTAATTAATAAGGTGACCCACTGGATACGTCATGTTAGGGGATGTCGATCAGTGATCCGAGACGATATTCTAAGAGCACGGAGATGCCCCTCCCCAATCAACCAACTGGATAACATTGGGATTACCCTAAAAGAAACCGAGATGGCAGAAAACCTCCTTGCCCTAGAATTTGGCTCCTGTCCCCCTGATGGGTCGTCTATCCAATTTAGGTATTTTCCCACACACGAGTTGGGCAGTACACAAACCACACAGGCATTAATACATCCAGCAGGCACTTCTTCCCTGGAGTCTAATGACTGACTACAAGAATCAGCTACCCGACCTCTTTTAATCTTCCAAACTATACCATGCAAAGTTCTCAACGCCAAGCTGATACTAGAGGATCATTTACCTATCCTGACGAAGAACTAGCCTCCGACTCTCACATGCATCCAGTATCGCCAATTCCAGCTCCTCTGCAAACTAATATCCCCACTTTCACACAAAGCACCGCCAAAGGCCCCACACCTAGCCATCAGCTGAAGATTGTGTCATGGAATGTGGCGGGACTAAATAACAAACTTCCACTTCCCCATTGGAATGAATTTGTAGGAGTTTTGACATTTGCATCTTTCAGGAGACGTGGAGTTTGGTTCCTCTACACAAAGCTGGTTACACTTGTTTTTATACACCTGCAACTACAGCAGGGAGAGGACGCCCTTTGGGGGGCCTGATTGTTTGGATACGTATTGCACTTGTTTGCCGAATTACTCTCCAAACAAGTTCAAGCCCAGATATCCTGTGGCTAAGCATCAGGGGACCTAGGGGTGGACCCCAAATTGAGCTCTTTAATGTTTATGCAAGAGGGACAAAGGGAGATAGGCCCTCGACCACTATCTCAGCATTAGACGAATGTCTAGATAAGTGCCCACCTCACGCAAGAGCAATAGTCGCAGGAGATTTTAATTGTACCTATGAACCCCTGACCACAGAGGAACTAATAGGAATAGAAGATCAAGATAGCAGGTGGGCAGTACCTCAACTCGACCTTCCCTTAGTTAAAAGATGGACACAGCAGGTACTCCAATTGAATGCTAGCACCATGGAGTATGACTTAAGGGCAACCAACGGTAGGTCACCATCTGATAAGCAAGGCGCTAACACCTACAATAGAGTTAGCTGCCCGTCCAGGATTGATTACGTGCTTCTCGATGTTAAACTGTGGGGGCACTTGATCGATATGTTAGTGGGTTCAACCACAGAGAGTGATCACAATCCTCTGTGCCTAACCTTGAAATCCCTCTGGGAAGCAAATTATTCCCAGCAGAACACTCAACCCCAGGTAGTCACCAGAGATATAGTTCCATCAAATTGCAAAAAGTTCTTGAAATGGAAAAGGGTAGCTTTGAGCGAGGCAAAGATTGCCGGCATCAAACATGAATTAATAATTGGCACGGCCAAGCTCCAAGATGCGGCATGTAGTGTATCAAGATCAATAGACGTACCTAAGGCCCATATGCACACAATTAATCAAATCAATGCATACTTTCAGGTTCCAAACCAGAAGGAAAAATCTAGCAATTCTACCAAGGACCCATATTCTTGGTACAATAAAGATTGCAGAGAAAAAAGATCGACCCTGACGAAAGCCATCAAAGAGAAAAATAAAATACATATAAAAGCTGCCAGAAATTCCTATAAAGCAGCCCAGCGTGAGGCAAAGGCAAACTGGGACGAATCACGTTGGGAGCAACTGAAAGATGCTTGCTCATCCAAGGACAACAATTTGTTTTGGAAATTGGTTACCCGGGGAAGTAGGACAGGTGCACGCCCACCCCCGAATCATATCACTAGCCAGACATGGTATAACCACTTTAAAGGGCTTTATTCAGTAGCAGAGGCTAGTACGGAAGGGGAACCAACTGGGCCAAATGGGTACATAGCAGAGGAGGAGTACTTTACCATCATGGAGGTGGAAGCCGCAATAAACAAAATTGTCCCCTCAAAAGCTGCAGGCCCAGATGGCCTGCCTGGCGACCTATTCCTAGCTGACCCCAGCCCCTGGGCATGCTACATTTTACTATTAGCAAATGCTATAGCCGATGGAGCACCGGTCCCAATGTCATGGAAGTCCGCCGAAGTGGTCCCCATACATAAAAAGGGAGCAAGGGATGATCCCGCCAATTACAGACCAATAAGTCTGATTGATGTTATGCAGAAGGTCTTTGGCCGGATGATTCTGCATAGGATACAATCATGGTCTGAAGATGGGGACATCCTTTCCCAGTTTCAGGCCGGTTTTAGGTCAAAGACCGGGACAATGGACCAAGTGTTCAGATTCCTTTTAATTTACTGGAAGGTTGTGGTGCTAGGCAAAGGCAGTCTCTACCTCGCATTTATCGATCTGAAGACTGCCTTTGACCTGGTTCCTAGATCCAGGTTATGGGCAACGCTCGGCAAAATGGGTATCCCCTCTTTTGTCCTTAATTTATTGGTCCGGCTCCACGAGGGGAATTTTGCCCAGGTCAGGTGGGGGGAACAGGGACAATTAACAGAACGCATCCCTGTTAATAGAGGAGTTAGACAGGGCTGTGTTCTGGCCCCAACCCTGTTCTCCCTATATGTGAAAGGGGTAGTGGATTTCCTCCTGGAGGAGCCAGCAGACTCGCCCACCCTGGGGGGTAAAAAGATACCAACTTTGTTGTTTGCGGATGACACTTTGTTGATATCTAAGACCCCAACAGGGTTACAGCGCCTAATCGATAGATTCCAACTCTTCTGTGACAATCGGGGATTGGTCATAAATGGCACCAAAACCAAATTTATGGCCTTTAACTGTCATAGATCATGCAGGAACAGCCCTCTCCTAGGTGGGATTCCCCTTGAAAAGGTCGACACCTTTGATTATCTAGGTGTAAGACTTTCCGATAAAATGTCTTGGAGACCCCACCTAGGTAAGATGCTGATGGCACACAAACGTGTAGCCGGAACAATAGCGAAGGAACATCGGCTATCCCACACAAGGCCTGTAGCTCCAGCCCTCCAAATATATGACACAAAGGCGGTTAGCGCTGCCCTTTACGGGGCAGAAGTCTGGGGATTTGACAAATTAGACGAGCTTCGTAGGTCAGAACATAAATTCCTAAGAGACCTAGTTACGGGACCTAAATACATCCCCCTTATCCCGTTGCTACTGGATATGGGTAGGCGGGCAATAGATGATGTAGCCAGGCTACGCCCCTTACTTTTTTGGGCTCGAATTAGGCGGACCCCTGAGCTCTCTCCCTATGCAGAAGCCCTTACCGAGATCACCCACCTAGATACCGGGGGGGAAAATAGGCTGTATACGTGACATTAAGAAAACGCTGTCAGCGATAGGACTTTGTGGCTGCTGGGCTAGTCAGGAACCCCCAAGGAGAGAGGAACTTAATCGCCTATACTGGGAATGGGTGGACCAACGAGAGATTAGTAGACCTAATGCGGGCAAATTGACAACAGAATTCTACTCCCACAAACAAACTAGACATTACGAGCCCCATCTTGACTTAATTAAGGTACCAAGAGATAGAATACTGTATATGCACTTTAGGTATGGATCCCTCCCTGTCCGCGAAGTGACAGCAAAATGGTCTGTAAGCAACGAGAAAAATTGTCCAAGTTGCAAGGCTCCGACAGAAAGTATTGCCCACCTACTGTTGGTTTGCCCGGCGTATAAAACACCACGGGCTAAATGGCTGAAACCGCTTTGCTGGCAGCTAGGCACACGGGACCACCACACAGCACTACGCATTCTCAAGTCTGACTCCAGGCCCTATTTTTCCTGTTGTGTAGCAAAGTACTTAGGTCAAGCCTGGTTTATAAGGTGGAAAATCCTCTCAAGATAGATACAGTTTTTATTGCATACAGGACAGCAGGGATTTTAAGGCCACAACAGTATTGTTGTTAGAATTATTATGCACGAGCACTTTACTTTGTAAATTTCTGTTGTTAGACCAAGTAAATTAAAAGCCTTTTTAGCATTGCATCACCACCTATCCGTAATGATGAAATATTGATTGTTTTTATACTGGTTTTTAGGACAATTACGCATTTACCTACTATTGTTACTCTCCATTTATTAATATTTTTAAATATGACATATGTCTATTAGACTAAAGGTGCCAATTGATTAGCTAGCTGTACCAATGTTCACGCTGATCAAATATGCTGTATATTTGCACTTTCTTTTTTATAATAATTGTATTGTCATTTTTATCTTGTAGCTTTTATGACAATTCTGTCGAAATAAAGCTTAAATTGAAAAAATATATATATATATCTAACTAGATAAGATTATTGCTACCATGGCAGACATCAAGGGCACCCTCCAACAAGACATTACTGTGGTATCAGTGGGCCTCGGCCTCCTGCAGGCTGAACACCGCAAGTTGACTGATCGAGTTAAGGAAGTGGAAACTTTCATGGGATTGCGGCAGCCGGAACACCAAACACTGTCTCATCAAATGGACAATCTGACCGACAGGGTATGCATATTAGAACATTGGGCGGAAGATGCGGAAGGATGCAACCGCCGAAACAATATCCGGGTGGACGGATTAACTGAGGTACGGAAGTTGACGATATGGTGATGTATTTTGAATGATGGCTTCAAACAGAGGTTGCCCCAAATCATCTTACCCCATTTTTTGCTCTGGAACATGCCCATAGGGTGCCGTGCCCGGTCAACCACCCTGCCCTGTGGTAGCAAGGCTACTACATTATAAGAACAGGGATATCATACTCCAAAAGGGGGGGCCTTTCACAATGGACAATGGTAAAATATCAGTGTTCCCGACTTCGCGGCGGCAGTACAAGCTAAGTGTGCTTCTTTACTGGAAGTAAAGGAGGCCCTCAGAGAGGAAGGCTTGCAATACTCTTTGATGTTCCCTGCCAAATTCAGAATCATACTTGATAGTACAACTCGCTTCTGTGAAGATACAGACATGGCGCGGGACTGGTTGGAGGCCTATAGGGCATGGTCCACTTTGCCGGTGGTCCGACCCAGAATGGAGGGCCTAGACGCAGGTCCCTGAAGTGTGCACGGGGGGCCCCAGGTGGCAGGTCACTGAAGAAGCCATCCCCTTCACAGACTGAACAGGAGAGTGCGGCCGCACTCCAGGCAGTGGCCGAGATTGTGGCGGTTTGGGAGTCTGATTCTGAGGCAGGCACCCCTTCGGACCGACTGTGAGTCTGTAACTTCACTGGTGGATGGTGCTGCCCTGTCTTTGGTGACTCCGCAGTCGGTGGATGATATGACCTGAAGTGCTGGGTCTGACAAAATGTCTGCCTAGAGGATGTGCAACAGGGGTGGTGTTTTTGCTCTGCTGGGCGTGGGTTTGTGGAAGTTCTAAGTTTGGGTAAACTGCCTATATATACTTCTGCTATTTATTTTGAAACCCTGGATCGAGAGCGCCCTGGATGTCGGGCATGCGCTTGGCCCAATGCCTAGACAGTATTCAAATGTGGTGCAGGTGGGGAACTGGCTTTGCCTTCACTACATAGCCTACCCCTCCCGATTGGCCTCTGCCAGGAGACTGGAAATTGAGTTAAACTGACAATGTTTTCACTTTACATGTTTGGGCGGCCAGCCTCTGCTGGGCTGCTCTTGGGCAGGGGAGTTCGCAGTTGGGTTTTATGGTTTGTCTCAGGGGTTACATTGTCAGTTGATGTGAGGAGTAAGTCACTGGGGAATACCTGGAAGGTATATATGGGCCACTCACACTGATCAGATGCAGGACCAACGTCATACACTAACGTTCTTGACCTGAAATATCCGGGTGATGGGTTTGGCATCTAAATGCCATAATATTCACAGATACCTGCAGCGTGGGGCGGTGCAGGTGGCTATGTTACAGGACACTCATCTTGCCGGGGGAGAAATTGAGTGCTTGCAATGCAGATAGTGAGGCCTGTGGTATACTACCTCCTATTCTGCTTATGCACGGGGAGCAATTATCTGGATTAAAGCAGGAACACCCTCTGAGTCTATTGTTTTATTTTTTTTATTTAATACTATAAAAGGCATGTGTATATATATACATATAAAAACATAAACAAAAACAAATAAAAAATAAAAAAGACATTTACCTAAAATATTAAATAAAAAAACAAAAAGGTACACACACACACACACACATATATATATATATACATATATATATATATATATATATACAAATAATATAAAATTAAACAAAGAAATAATACTATAACATATATTTAAACAATATTAAAAAATGGTAAAGTCTGAAAAATAGACACACTTTTTCCACTCAAGTCTGTGCAACAGTTGGGAAAGCATTGGACTCAAGAGAGGTAAAATGTACTATTCCCACTCCAGTCTGGCAACAGGAGGGAAAGCGTTGGACTCTGAAGTGGTAACGTTTACTATCCCCACTCCAGTCTGTGCAACAGTAGCGAAAGCATTGGACTCTGAAGGGGTAAAATTTACTATTTCCACTTCAGTCTGTGCAACAGTAGGTAAAGTGTTGGAATACGAAGATGTTAAATTTACTATTCCCACTCCTGTCTTTGTAACAGTAGGGAAAGGGTTGGACTCCAGAGGGTTAAAATGTATTCTTCCCACTCCAGTCTGTGCAACAGTAGAGAAAGCGTTCAACTTCGGAGGGGTTATATTTTCTATTCCCACACCAGTCTGTGCAAGAATACGGAAAACGCTGGACTCCAGAGAGGTAAAATGTAGTATTCCCACTCCAGTCTGGCAACAGTAGGGAAAGAGTTGGACTCTAAAGGGGTAAAATTTGCTATACCCACTCCAGTCTATGCAACAATAGGAAAAGTGTTGGACTCCAGAGGGGTTCAATTTACTATTCCCACTCCAGTCTGTGCACCAGTAGGGAAGCATTGGACTCAAGAGGGGTAGAATTTACTATTCCCACTGCAGTCTGTGCAACAATAGGGAAAGCTTTGAACTCTGAAGGGGTAAAATATACTATTCCCTCTCCAGTCTGTGCAACAGTAGGGACAACGTTGGACTTTGGAGGGGTCACATTTACTATTCCCACTGCACTCTGTGCAACAGTAGAGAAAGTAGCTCACTTCAAACACATACCATATTTTAATAACTCTATTAACTGACCAAAATTATGAACTCTTAATATAAAAATTATATACATATAAATTTAGAAAACAAACTGTTAATTAATTATTACTTAAATACCTTCCCACACTATTCCCCTACAAACACAAGAACCTTCACCTAATATGTAACATAAAAAATATAATTATTAACCAATTTACATAATTATAAATCAATTACAATTTTTAATAAGAATTAATCATTAATTGGTCATTGATTATTACTTAATTAATGTCCCACCCTATAACACTACAAACCCAAAAACCCACACCTAAAATATAACTTAAATAATAAAAATTTAATAATTACACAATTTACATAATTCATTATCAATTAAATAATTAATAATAAATTAATAATGATTACTTAATTAATTATTGCTTAATTAACTTCCCACCCTATACCCCTGCAACCCCAACAACCCGCAACTAAAATATATCTTAAAAAATATAGTAGTTACACAATTTACATAATTAATTATCAATTAAATAATGAATAATAAATTAACAATTAATTACTAATCAATTATTACTTAATTAGCTTCCCACCCTTTACCCCTGCAAACCTCACAACCCACTACAACACTATAAATTACTATTAACAACTAAATAAAAAACTGTAAATAACTTAAAATTAAAAACTGTATTTAAAAATATTTACAAAAATTATACAAACAATATATAACATATACAATTAAAATATGAACTAAAACACATATGGATAATTTTAAAATGATGTTTTTTACAACTATATTATTGAACACAATATAAAAAGCACAGATATTCTTGTAAACGATATTACTTACCTAAAAATTGTTTTTTTTGTCCACAATATTTCTGCATCATGATATTAACAATATAAAAAACTCGATATTTATGTAGTTTGATATTAAGAATCCGACATTATGTCCAAATGCCATCCACTCCACCATCGACAAGGAGTGGTGCTAAGTCTTACTTTAGGGTAGATTGCTGGGCTGGGAAATTACTCTAGGAAATATTTGTGCCCCAAACCAATATCAAAGGACCTTCTTTCACTCACTCTCGTTTCCATTAGCGCCATTGGTTATAGCCAACCTTTTGCTGGGTGGGGATTTTAATTGTGTAGCTGATGTTCTGCTTGACCTTTCTACCCCTACATTGCCCGGTGCAACAGCTCACAAGACAGCAGAGAAACTTAAGTACTGGTTAGATAGATGGAAACTGTTGCACCCTTGGAGGACCCAATATGGGGTAAAACAAGATTACTCCTAGTACTCCCACATTTACCAATTCCATACTAGGTTAGACAAATGTGTGTGTTCAAACAGGCTCTGTCAATATTTTACCTACACTTAGTGCCTGGGACGTAACCTCTCAGACCATTTTCCCTTGCTATTAGGCTTCTGGCCGATTGAGGAACACCCAGAGATCCCTACATGGCGACTTTACCCTATGTACCTTGTGGATGCTTGTTTTCGAGACTCCGTGGGGAGGCTGTTGCCGGGTACTTTGAACTTAACTGGGGCTCCGCCTCCTCCAGCCTGTTCGATTGGGAAGCCTTTAAGGTGGTAGTTCGCAGTCACTGTTTAAATCACTTGGTCGGAGTTCGGAGAGAGCTGAAGTGGGAACTTCAGATATTAGACAACAGGCTGCACAAATTAGATAATGCTCTGGGGATGTACCAGGCTGCAAAAAGTAGACTCCAGGAAGCTAGGGAACAGTGCAATACCATCTTAGAGTGACTGCAATGTCAGAATTATAAAAATTATATCGCTAAGGCACACGAAGAAGAGCGTAGGTAGGTAGGCTCCTAGCTTTGCTCATTAGGCCGGAGTCCTCTTGGGGTCTCCTAACAGAGGATGGAGCGTCACTTTACTCTCCCAAGGCCATCTACACCTCGTTTCAGGAATATTATGAAACATTGCATAGGAGTCCTGGGGCTCTCTCATCTGGGGTTAAGGCTGCCTTCCTGTAATGATTGCCACTGAGAGAACTTCCTCGACAGGCTCAGGAGAGCCTGGGGGGACAACCAAGGCAATTCGGCTTGCAATCAGGTAAATGGCTATAGGGAAAACGTAGGGCCTGGTCAGCCTGCCTGCGGAGTTCTACTCCGCTTTTGCTGGAACTCTGGCTCCAAAGTTGGAGTCGCTATAAACTGACTCTTTAAAATATGGAGCACTGCCTGAATCTACATGAGACGCTGTTGTGATCCCACTTCCCAAGACTAATGTACAGGGTGCACCTACCATAGCATTTTCACCTCTGTCCATGCTCAACATGGACTTCAAAGTTCTTAGCAATGTTCTGGCCCTCAGGCTACTTCCCCATATGCATGCATTGATACATGAGGACCAAAACAATTTCGGCCCAGCCCACAGTACTTCCCTTAATCTTCGGTGGTTATACCATGTCCTCTATCATTCAGAGGTGCAGTCTCAACCGAGGGCCACGATTATGTCTGTGGACCTTGAAAAGGCTTTTGATTCTGTGCAGTGGGACTTCTTGTTTGAGGCTATGTATCGGATGGGATTTGGGGAGCATTGGATTAATTGTAGTTACTATATACTGCACCGAATGCGCGTGTCAGAATGGGCATGACCATCTCCCCGCAATACAATGCCTATAGAATCACCAGACAGGGATCCCCCCTTCTCTTCGTGTTGACCATTGACCCACAGAGATCTTTCAGCAAGAGGGGGTGGGCTCCAGCATAGTGGTGGAAGGCCGGGAACATATTATTTCTCTATATGCAGATTACCTCCTACTGTACCTGGCGAATGGCCCTACTAGTGCTGTGACAGCGCTATGCCTTCTGGGTGAATTTGAGACACTTTCTGGCCTTGGGGTCAGTAAAAACAAAACCTGTTTGTTCACATTACACCGGGTGTTCAGCAGCCATTGGCCATTACACAAAACTTGTCTTGGTCCCCCACTATGTTTAAGTGCCTGGAAATTCAAATACTTTACTCACTGCAAGATCTACGAGAGGGCAACTTGGGAATGATTCTCAGATCACTCAAATCCTGTCTTCCCTTTTGGAGATGTCTTAAACTGCCAATTATGGCCAGGATTTTGGTGTCGAAAATGGTCATGCTACCGAGATTATTATACTTTTTTATTAATCTCCCAGTAGGGGAGCACGTCTCTTGGTTTCGACAATTAGACTATCTGCTTAGGGAACTGATATGGGATGGGGCTGCAATAGATTGTTCCTGGAGGTTCTTCACGCCCACCTGATGAGGGACGCCTGGGCACTCCGGACTTTGAGCTGTACCTTTTAGCGGCACAGCTCCAGTGAGTCACCCAGTGGCTTGACGGGGCCCTACAGGAAGAATTAAGCCTGATGGGACTGGTCCACCATCAGAGTGCACTGTGCTGCAGCGAAGGAAGGATCCAAGGAAGCAGGTAGGTTATGTTCAAGTACTTTTATTCTTTTGGCAGCAGTCGTTACACTGAGCCCATCCCTCAGCGACCTCCATGCTCGCAGCTCCATTGCTGAATGGCGTTACAAAGAAAGATTCAACAACGAGACCTGCTGAATGGTGCTTGAAGGATGCAAGCAAATACAAATGAAAACAGCACAAGGATATGCACGCCATAACTATCACGTGCCATCGTGTGCTGCTACAAAGTAAGCATTCAACACATCTCCCCTTTCCCCCAAAAAATAATAATTAAAGCATTACATAGCAAAATCCTGTAGATATAAAGGGTACTTTGACATTCTACCACTTCTAGTAGTAATACAATTTTCAGCAAAATGTGTTCCAGAAGAACCAGACATGACGTTAGGCGTCACATGAGGACAAATACCTTGATCAGACGTGTGTTGATTACCTGTGACAAAGGCTTGCGGTTGGTGAACATCAGACTGAGTTATATACCAGTCATTGATACAAGAACCCAGAAAAGACAAAAACAAAGCGTTTTTTGTTGCAAATGACCTTTAACAATTTTGCATTGGGAGTCATTCAAAAGAACCACATTTTTTATGGCCCACCATCTTCTGTCTTCCAAGAGTACTGATGAGCGAGCAACTTTGATAACTTTGAAAGGACCATAGAAGTTGAATTCCACTTTGGATCTCCTAGGTTTCATATTTCTCAACATAACCCATGACCCTACCACGATATGTGGTGTACAAACATTCTTCTTGTTTTCATGCAATATTTTTGTTTTTAATTGTGATTTTAAAACTCTATTCTCTACTTCTTTGAGATTTACAACATCATCTAATCTCCTTGGTGCTTTATCCTTGAGCCAGGTGGGACATAAACCAGTGTGAGCTTGTCTACCACACAGCGGTACAAAAGGAGAAACACCAGTGACACTGTGTGGGGTATTGTGATACACCCAAATGTTTTCTTGGAGAAACTTAGCAACATCCTTGTTGCAAGTGAGAGCAGTTTGAATACCTTCCTTAATCAATATATTTGCTCTCTCAACAGCCCCGTTGGAGTGAGGAGAATATAGTGGAATATTATGGTGTTTAATACCCCTGTCTTTTAAAAATCTTTCCATAGTTTCAGATATTAATTGAAGACAATTGTCAGTAACGAGTTCATCCGGGTATCCTTCCAAGGAAAAAATCCTATTCAGAAAATTGATGACATCTTGTGTTGAGGTCTCATGTAAGAAATCATAATAGATCCACTTAGAAAAATAGTCTACAACAACAATTATGTACTTACTTTCAAAAGGTAGAGTTACAACTGGCCCAGCCAAGTCAAGCGGAAGCTTGCGCCAGGGACCTTGGGGTAAAGGTGTGGTAACCAAAGGAGTGTCAAGGGACTTCCAATGCTTGTTGGACAAAATGCACTCTTGACAGTTGTTTAAGAATTTGTCAACATCAGAATCCATGTAGGGCCACCAGAAGTAGCACCTCAAAGTTTTTTTTGTAGCAGTGGCTCCCAGATGACCTTTGTGGCTAAGTACTAGAATTTTAGAACGAAGCTGACTGGGAACTATAATTTTGTCACCTCGCATGAGACTGTCATTTTCAATAGTAAGTTGATCCGCTAGTTGGCAAAAAACAAACAGATCCACCTTAAAATTCTTGACATGAGGCCAACCTAAATGAACAAATCCCTTCACTTTGCTTAAAACAGAATCATCATTACAGGCAGTAATCCATTCATTTTCGGAAATGGAACCATTACATAACTGCATCACAAAATTGTGAGCTTCATCCGAAGGAATGGGTAAACGAGATAAGCAATCAACCCTGGAATTGGTAGCCCCAGGAATGTACAAAACTCTTGTAACTTAGATAGGATTCTGATAAGTCTTGAAGAAGCACAAGACGATCCTTTGTCTCCCAGTAAATACATAAGAGGTTTGTGATCTGTGTATAAGGTGAAAGCAGTCCCCCATACATAAGTTTTAAATTTAGCAATGGCCCAAGCACAAGCGAGAGCTTCTCTCTCAATAGTACTATACTTTCTCTCTGCTGAAGTCAAAACTCTGGAAGCAAAAGCAACTGTGGTTTCGGATGAACCATCTTTTTGACACAAAACAGCGCCATGGTCAACAGCACTTGCATCCACTGTTATGATACATTTATGCCCACTTGCATAAGATTTAAGGGCGGGGACATTGGAAAGAATTTTTTTTATCTCTTGAAAGACATTCTTTTCTTTTGTGCCCCAGGAAAAACTCTCTTTTTTTCTTTGCATTTTCTTTAGAGGTTCCATTAGAGTTGCATATCCATTAACAAATCTAGAATAGTAATCGCTCAACCCCAAGAAGGATCTTAGTTCATCTTTGTTAGAGGGTGGAGGCACATCTTTTAAGGCTTTGACAAGATCTTTTTGGGCTTGATACCTTGTGCAGTTATGTGGTGACCTAAGTATTCTACATTGTCAGTAAGAAATTTGCATTTATCCTTTGATATAGTCATTCCATGCTTGGACAATATTTCCAATACATTGTTCAAGATGCAATTCTGTTCCTGAATATTCTGGGCAAAACAATCTCATGTTCAAAATCTTTAACAATACCAATTTTGTCTGAAAACACATGAGAAATGTTTGTCAAATTTCATCAATGTCTAAGTGAGTCTTCTCCACAGTCGTAACTGGTACAGTAGTACCTGGTCTCAAAATGATGCCCAGTCTTCCCTGGTCTATCCAACCCATGGTATCACATCCATTAACAGCTACATAGATTTTTGTGGAAATGGACCTGCCAGAAAATTCTAAAACATCCACAAAATATCCTTTAGTGAGAATATCTGACTTACCATAAGCTACTGCTCTAATGTCAGGAGTTTCCAGAAGCTTATCACCCCCACAGCTTTTTAAAAGTATCTTCAGCAAGCATAGTTACAGGTGAACCTGAGTCCACCATAATTTGAAGGCCTACAGTACCAATATAAACATTACAAGATGGACAATTTTTCTTAGCAATATTAGCAGCGTCTTGTTGAGTAAAAACAATAGTATCACAAGTAGACTTGTTTTCTAAGGTTAACATCCTGACATTATTAACACATTCCTCATTTTTGTAAATAACTTGTTGAGATACATCAGGCACACAACTCACTCTAACTGCATTGGATGAAGAACTCCTGCATACTTTCATGAAATGACCTAACTTCCTGCATTTATTGCACCTCTTCCCCATGGCAGGACAACTTGGGTCGTTACCTAAATAGTTAAAAGAGCCACATCTGTAACAGGCATTTGTTCTGTTGACCTTATTACTCCTAATATGTTTTACAGCATTTACTTCTGTGCTATTTGTATTGCTAGCCATGGTGGGTACAGTGGATGCTTGTGTTGAGGCTTTAAAAGAGGAAACAGAACGTTCTATGCCTTGAGCAATTTTAACTGTTTGATGAAGAGTAGGATTAGTGCAGCATAAATGATGTTCTTGTACTTTCTTTGAAAAACAACTGGGTACAATCTGATCCCTTAAGTATTGATCAATGGCATATTCAAAACAACAAGTACTGGCTAAAATACGTAAGCTGGCTACATATTGTTCAATGCTTTCATCAGGAGATTGTTTCCTGGAATAAAATTTAAAACGGTCTAACACAACATTGGGTTCAACAATACATTGTTTTTCAAGTCTTTTTTCAGCTTCTACAAAAACATTCCAGGCATCACCAGTAGCTTCTCCCCCAGGAGCAGGAATTACGGGAAGATTGTCAAAAACATTTTGTCCTTCAGTGCCTAAACAACCATACAGAATTGCTTGTTTCCTTCTTGGGCTGTAGTCCACACCATCTATAGCTACCAAATAGTTTTTAAATACCTTGAACCAATGTTTCCACTCAAGTTTGGGATTGCCAGGACTATCTAAAAATTTGGGGGGTTGTTGGTGTGAATTACCTCCTCCAGACATAGTATGAAAAGATTATGCAGTCGAAGTACTGACAACACACTTGTAAAAAGAAGAAAGAAAAATTATGGTTTAAATAGTCATAGGTATATTGATATACTTCACCAAATGTAGAATCCAATGGTCGAAAAGATTAAGTAAACCACGGTTTGTTGCGCGAGTACGACAATTTGAGGAGAAAGGCTGTGAGAATATCACGTGCATCCCTGTACTGTGCTGCACAGAAATGGAAGCGGTAGAAAAAAATGTTCCGTGCACAGACTGGAAGCTTATCGATTCTTATCCAATGAGGCAACAGGCTAAACAGCTGTTCAGCTTTGCCTCGAATAGGAGCGATGATAGGCGGTTGCTGCCGTATGAAAAATAAAGTATACACTGACTCGTTAAAATCCAAAGGCGCAGGACCAATCCGTGGTGCTGACGCGTATGCTCCGCCTACTCAGGAAACAGGTTGAAGCGGTTGTGGCGACAGCGCGTAGAGTAAGATGGGCTCCGGACACGGCTTGAGGAGAAACGAAAACGGGTCCAATTTCAATTTCCCCAACTTGTCACCAAAAAGGTGTTGCAGCGAACGAAGGATCCAAGGACGCAGGTAGGTTATGTTCAAGTACTTTTATTCTTTTGGCAGAAGTCGTTACATGGAGCCCATCCCTCAGAGACCTACATTGCTCGCAGCTCCATTGCTGAATGGCGTTACAAACGACCGATTCATCAATGAGACCTGCAGAACGGCGCTTGAAGGATGCAAGCAAATACAAATGAAAACAGCACGAGGATATGCACGCCATAACTATTGCGTGCCATTGCGTGCTGCTACAAAGTAAGCATACAACACACTGCTGGCAAAGCTGCTCTGCCCAGCAATGGCAATTCCCAGACCAGGTGTGCTGTTGGTGGTGGCTCTGAAATGTTGGAGGCACTGTGTGCTGAGGACTACGGGGACTCCTCTTTATGCCCCTGACCTACCGTTAGTTGCTCTCCCACATGGCGACCCTCTCACTTTTTTCACTGTGATACAATTGTCAGCCTGGACAGATGCTGGTCTGGTGACAGTCAGTGACTGTTATCATCTGTGAGCTTTGCTTCCACTAGAAGATTTGGTGACCCAATTTGACCTACCTCTGGGGCAGTTTTTAACTCATGAGGCCGTGACACAGACATTTAGAGACTTGTGGGCCGAAGGGCGTGATGAACTGATGGCACATGAGGCACTACAGCTGCTGGTGTCCATGGGCATGGCGAGGCATTTGGTGAAGTGGTTTTATAAATCACTGTCCGAAATGGTCTGGAAACCCCTGTTGACACTTCGGCATAGGTGGGGAGAGATACTAGTGCAAGACTTTACAGATCTGGGGTGGTGCAGGGTTTTGGCATATCCTAAGAAGGTCTCCAGGAATAGGAGACTGAAAGGATGTGGCCTAACAGCTAGAGCTGTTGACCTCGAAGCTGGGGAACCGGGTACGAGTCTCGGCAGGGATGAACAACATCCTGCGATTCTGGGCAAATCACTTAAATCCCTGTGCCTAATAAAATGAATGTGTCCAGATGCAACGCAACAGGTGCTCATGTAAAGCACTCTGATACCTTCGGGTCTAGTTTGCACTATATAAAACTAAAAAAAAAATACACTCAATTTAACTATGTCTATATGACTTACCTAACACCCCACAGACTCCAGTTTATTTATGGCGGCGAACCGCGAGGCTACCCTAGATGTACGCTCCTAGATGCATAATTCTGCCACATGACCTGGAGTTGCCCCCACTTACATCCATACTGGGATACGGTGATATGTACACTGAATGCCACAATGAGTCGAACTTTCAATTGCACTTTAGAGGTCTGCCTCTTGGGATTCTTTCATAGACCTAGAACACGGAAGGTGGCCTCTAGATTCTTAGACTTGACCTTGGTGCTGGCAAAGAGAAGGATAGCGATGGCATGAAAGTTCAGGACTGGGCCAGTGATAGATATGTGGGTGAAAGATGTTACCATGTGGGCCAGATTCGAGAAGATGCTCAAGGGGTGAGGAGACGACCGATTGTGGGATTGTGGACGGAGGTGTCGGAGGCCTGGCAGCATCCAGAGGGTGATGCACACTGGAGCCCCGACAGACATGCTGGGCCAATCGAGAGGGGTAGAGAGGACTCTTCAGGAGATTCAGATGAAGAAGGGAGTAGGCACTAGCTGTGGATGTCTGCTGTGGTCTGGGAGTGGACTGTTGCCACCTTTTGTTATAGCCCTATTGGTGCATGTCCCCCTACCTCGCCACCCCCAGGAATTCTTAAGCATTATTTCTTTCATCCAGGCTCCCCCATTGGCATCAGTGAAGCTTAAGTTCTGATATGTCAGGACTTCACGGTATTGTTTATCATAAAATGCCAATAAATAAATGCTTAAAAAAAAAATCAATGTGTTATTTTCCAGGCATGACCTCAAAACCCTCCATCCCTCCAAAGTCAATTATCCAGATGTGGTATATATATTTAATCCCTAAAGATGAAGTTATCATTTCGGTGAAAACCCTCATTGCAGATCTTATCCCAAAAGGAAGGACCAGAAACTGATAATGTACTTTTGATGTCCCTTCCATATAGCAATATAAAAGTAGGCATCCACTAAGTCCACAGGTGTGAAGAAGGCATTCTCTTCTATCGAAAGAATGATCTATTGAAGTGTCTTCATCTTGAATGGAACTTTCTTTATTCAGATGTCTACCATGTGGAGAGCTATAATCATCCTGTAATGTCCCAAAAGCTTTGGCCCCAAGAATACAATGGAGTCGATACATTTTCCTCTATTGTTCTTCGGTATTGTAGAACTCGTCTTTTTTGTCATTAACTTGTGAATTGTAGGCTTTAACGTGTCTCCCTTTATCTTGCTTCTTGGGGCCCAGAGTTTAGCTGGATTGTCAGAAATTCTATCTGATACCCCTCCTTTACTACTTGCTTCACCCAGGATTCTGAAGTAGATCTTTTCCATGCCTCCTTGAATTGTCTTATTCACCCTCTTACCTGCCACTTTGGGCCTTCTCTGTGATAGCTAGGAGCGTTGAGCTGTAGAAGGAGAGGACACCCTGTTCTCCTTGATTACTGTATCTCTTTCCTTTGAGTTTCTTAGAGAAGGATTGTTGTTGCTGGCCAGATCTCCTTATAGGATGTCAAAATGAAGATTTTGGAGAACAGGAGGTAGAAGAACTAGACGGTTGACAGAAGTAAGAGTGCTTCTTTTCCTTGAAGAGTTTGGAGGTGTAAAATTATTTGGATCTGAGTTGGAAGAAAAACTTCACAAAGGGCATCCTTACTGCAGTCACTTTTTGTGCTGAGACTGTATGCCACTCTCTAAGTTTCAGGTTTCTTCTAGCTGGTATTGTTGCACCTTCAGCCAAAGTAGCAGCTTTAACAACGTCTAATTAGATGTCTGAAATTTACTGAATCTGCTTTTCTATAGTTTGTAGAAGAGTAGAACACTCAACCCCATCCTGAATGGCTTTATGGAGGTCTTTGAAATCATCTAAGAGATATTGCTAGGTATGTATATCCTACAGTTCAGCACCCATAGCCATATCAATAAATCAAGCATTTGTAGAGCACGCTACTCACCCGTGAGGGTCTCAAGGCGCTAAGGGGGAGGGGGAGGCAGCTACTGGTCGAACAGCCAGGTCTTGAGAAGTCTCCTGAAGGTCAGCAGGTCCTGGGTCCGACGAAGGTGGGCGGGGAGGGTGTTCCATGTCTTGGCGGCGAGGTGGGAGAATGATCTGCCACCGGTGGTCGTTCGGCGGATGCGTGGACGGTGGCGAGGGCGAGGTCGGCGGAGCGAAGCTGGCGGTTCGGGGTGTAGAAGGACAGTCGTTCGTTGAGGTATGCTGGTCCGGCGTTGTGGAGTGCTTTGTGAGCGTGGGTGAGGAGCTTGAAGGTGATCCTCTTGTTGACCGGGAGCCAATGCAGGTCTCTCAGGTGGGTGGTGATGTGGCTGTGGCGAGGGAGTCTGAGGATGAGGCGTGCGGAGGCGTTTTGTATGCGTTGGAGTCTCTTCTGGAGTGTGGCCGTGGTTCCTGCGTAGAGGGCGTTGCCGTAGTCCAGCCTGCTGCTGACGAGTGCTTGGGTGACCGTCCTTCTGGTTTCGGTGGGGGTCCATCTGTAGATCTTGCGGAGCATGCGGAGGGTGTTGAAGCAGGAGGAGGACACAGCGTTAACTTGCTGGGTCATAGAGAGCGTTGAGTCCAGAATGAACCCCAGGTTGCGTGCGTGGGTGGTGGGTGTCGGGGCAGCTCCCAGCGTGGCCGGCCACCAGGAGTCGTCCCATGCGGAGGGGGTGGAGCCGAGGATGAGGACCTCCGTTTTGTCCGAGTTCAGTTTCAGTGGCTGGTCTTCATCCAGTCTGCGACGGCCTTCATTCCCTCGTGGAGGTTGGATTTGGCGATGGCTGGGTCCTTGGTGAGGGAGAGGATCAGCTGGGTGTTGTCGGCGTACGAGATGATGTTGAGGTGGTGTGCTCGGACGATGTTGGCGAGCGGTGCCATGTAGATGTTGAACAGGGTCGGGCTGAGGGATGATCCTTGGGGTACGCCGCAGGTGATCGTGGTGGCTTCGGATCGGAAAGGGGGGAGGCGGACTCTCTGGGTTCTGCCGGTGAGGAAGGAGGTGATCCAGTCCAGGGTTTTGTCTCGGATCCCTGCATCGCGGAGGCGTGTGCGCAGGGTGTGGTGGCAGACGGTGTCGAAGGCGGCCGAGAGGTCCAGGAGGATGAGGGCCGCGGTTTCGCCGTTGTCCAGTAGGGTCCTGATGTCGTCAGTGGCGGCGATGAGGGCGGTTTCGGTGCTGTGGTTGTTGCGGAAGCCGGATTGGGAGTGGTCCAGGACGTTGTTCTCCTCCAGGAAGTGGGTCAGTTGTCTGTTGGCGGTCTTCTCAATGACTTTCGCCGGGAACGGGAGCAGGGAGATGGGTCGAAAGTTCTTGAGGTCCTTTGGGTCCGCCTTGGGTTTCTTGAGTAGAGCGTTGATCTCGGCATGTTTCCAGCTCTCCGGGAAGGTGGCGGTCTCGAAGGAGCTGTTGATGATCTTTCGGAGTTGGGGTGCGATGATGGAGCTTGCCTTGTTGAAGATGTGGTGGGGGCAGGGGTCGGAAGGTGAGCCGGAGTGGATGGTGTTCATGATTTTGATGGTGTCTTCGTCGTTGACGTGGTTCCAGGAGAGCAGGAGGTTGGTGCGTTTGGTGGGTGTTGAGTCGGGGGTGTCGGCGTCTGTTGGCGGCATCTGGGTGTCGAAGCTGTTGTGGATGTCTGCGATCTTGCGGTGGAAGAAGGTGGCCAGGGAGTCGCAGAGTTCTTGTGACGGCGGGACGTCGTTGGAGCTGGAGCTGGGGGTGGCGAGTTCTTTCACGATGTTGAAGAGCTCTTTGCTGTTGTGTGCGTTGATGTCGATGCGTTCCTTGAAGGAGGTTCTTTTGGTGGATCGGATGAGTTGGTGGTGTTTGCGTCTGGCGTTCATGAGGGCTGCATGGTTGTCTGGTGTCTGGTCATTGCGCCACTGCTTCTTGAGTCTTCGGCAGGTGTGCTTGGAGTTCTGGAGGTCGGCGTTGAACCAGATGGCTCTTGTGTCGGTGCGCCTGTTGGAGGGTTTCCTGATCAGGGAGAGGGTGTTGGCGCAGTCGTCGATCCATTGTCTGAAGTTGTGGGCTGCTGCGTCGGTCTCGGAGGGCTCGGGTGGGGGGTCTCGGGCGAGTGTGGTGATGAGCTGGTCTTCGGTGACTTTTTTCCAGCTGCGGTGTGGGATACGTTGTGGTTGGTTGTGCGCGGTGTGTTTCTCGAAGGAGAAGTGGATGCAGTGGTGGTCGGTCCAGTGGAGTTCGGTGGTGTGGCTGAAGGTGACGTGGTCGCTGGCGGAGAAGATGGGGTCGAGCGTGTGTCCGGCGGAGTGGGTGGGTGTCGTGACGAGCTGTTTGAGTCCGAGGTTGGCGAGGTTGTCGATCAGGGTTGTGGAGTTACTGTCGTTGGCGTTCTCGAGGTGGAAGTTCAGGTCTCCGAGGAGGATGTAGTCTGTGGAGGCGAGGGCGTGCGTGCTGATGAGGTCGGTGATGGATTCGCTGAACTGTGGTCGGGGTGCTGGGGGTCGGTAGACGAGGGTTCCTCTGAGGGTGGTGTTGTGATCGACGTGGATCTGGAAGTGTAGGTGTTCGGCCATGCTGAGGGAGTCTTCGGTGTTGGTTGAGATTCTGATGGTGTTCCTGTGGACGATGGCGATTCCTCCTCCTGGTTTGTTGTTGTTTCGGTCCCTGCGGGTGATCTTGTAGCCGTCCGGGATGGCTATGGCTATGTCAGGCGCCGATGAGGTGTTCATCCAGGTCTCCGTCAGGAAGGCGACGTCCGGGGCGGAGGAGTCGAGCAGGTCCCAGAGTTCGACGGCGTGCTTGTGGACTGAGCGGGTGTTGAGAAGTATGCAGCTGAGATAGTTGTGGTCTGCAGTGTTGGGATGGGCAGAACGTGCAGGTGTGCGCTGGCTAGTGTAGCTGCAGTTTCGGCAGGTGAAGGGTCCGTGGGTGAGCTTCGGGGTGGCCTGGAAGCAGGTGGAATTTTGGCCGGCGTTGAGAGCCTGCATATGTTTTCTTCAATACAGAGTCTATTTTTTTTGCATATTTGATATTTAAGTACACACCTGTTAGCCATAAATGTATGTCCCACCAGATGGTAAACCAAAAAATCCACTGCCACAGAGTTTGGCGTAGTCTTTTCCATTTCTTATAAAAGGTATACTTTGATCATAAGTGTTGGAATGGACATTTTGTCAGGATCCTTCCAGTCAGCCTGCTGTGCTCCACTGTGTCCCCAGGTCAGCACCTTGTCTGCTAGGCTCTGAGGCTCGCCGCTATTTTGATCGGCCGCTCGCCTGTCTTTGCCGCTTACAGCCGAGCACTGTTTTGGGCACCTGGGGGTTACCCCTGGCACCTCTGGGGTTCGGGAGATGTCCTACCTTATTTGGGGCTTCGGAGTGCCCCCCAATTGTAGGAGAAGTGTCTCTGTGGGTTCTGGATGCCAGAGCTCTCAGATCACATGAACTGCTCCATACGCCACATCGCCACGCTCCCCATGTTATGTCACTTATGTTGACATTTATGTTCTCCCTCTGTTCTATTATCAGACCTATATTAAAATTGTATGTGGATGAGTGAAAATTGTTTTTTACTGGTGTCTCCCTACCACAAGATTTAAAAAAGGAACTGAGCAATGGGCTTTACTTCTCTTTTCCATCAACATGTTTCGGTGCTCAAATATTGGCGTCTTCCCCAGAAGTACAGGTATCTCACAAGTACCGTGGAATAACTCCTGCCTCATAGTGCATGTTCACCACCCTCAGAAGGGGGCAGGGGTGATGGACAATATTACCTCAGGTCCCACTCCTTAAAAAGGTCTCGCGACATGCTATAGGCGAGGCTGTCAGCAGGTGCAGCATATTTCACAGGGCAAGTGTTAGAAATGGGATTTTTGGTAGGCTTGGGCGTGGGCCAAAGCCAGGCAAAAACCACCACCCTAGTCAGGATAAGGGTGTTACACTCCTAAAATAACCCCTGCTCACCCCCTTGGTAGCTTGGCACGAGCAGCCAGGCCTATCTTAGAGGCAGTGTGTAAAGCATTTGCACATAACCAACAGTAATACAGTGTACGCACTACAAAAGGACACCACACCAGTTTATAAAAATATCCAATATTTTTATATAATTAAAACAAGACCAAAAACGATAAAGAACCACAATACTATACTTAAAAGTTCACAATTCAAAAATACGCTGATTAAAAAGAGTTCCTTGTGTGGATAGCGCGGTCCGGGCTACCACGGCGTTGTGAACACACAAATCCAAAACAGTTCTGGCTGACCGCGGGGTTGCAGGCCAGCTACGGTGTCGGGAAGACCCGCAAACAGTACCTTTCAGAGATGCATGGCGATGGGGCCCTCGAAGTCACACGCGTTGCAGGTCGATCTCCTCTCTGATGGAGTCAGGAGCGCTGGCGTCGGCAGGCGTCGGGTGCTGCGGTGCGAAGTCCAGCGGTGCGGCGTGCGGTGCCCTCAGGTCGTGGTGCGAGCAGCGGCTCGGTGGCGGCGTCAGATGGCGTCGTCGGTGAGACCAGGGTCGCGGTGCGAGATAAAGGCGGTGCTCGTCACGGTGCTGGCAGATCACGGTGCAAGCAGCGGCGTCGTCGTTGCTGTAGCGCTGTCGTCGGCTGACGAACTGGAGTCGATGGCGTCGGTAGGCCAAGGCTGCGGTTTGGGATGAGGGCGGTGCGTCGTGTAACTTACGAGCGGTGCCCCCGAACCACGGTGCAAGCAGCGGCGTCGATCTTGGCGGGAAGTGGCGGTGTCAGGCAGGCCAAGGCATCCTCGTGAAGCCAGGCGGTGCGGAGTGCGGTGCCCACAGGTCGCGGTGCAAGCAGCGGCTCGGCGGCGGCATCAACAGGCGTCGTCGGTGAGACCAGGGTCGCGGTGCGGCGTTGCGGCGGTGCCCTCAACGGTGCCAAAGCTTCGGCATGAAGCGAGGCGGTGCGGAGTGCGGTGCCCACAGGTCGCGGTGCAAGCAGCTGCTCGGTGGCAGCGTCAACAGGCATCGTCGGTGAGACCAGGGTTGCAGTGCGGCGTTGTGGCGGTGCCCTCTGCGTTGCCTTCAGGACACGGAGTCGGCAGTGGCGTCGTAGACGTCGTCGAGTTGGTGTTCTTCGGGTTGCAGCACAAAACACACAGTCCCCAGTGCTGCGGGTCGAAGAACTTGAAGTCTTTGCTGTTCCTGAGACTTCGTGAACAGGGGGAAAGCTCTACCTCAAGCCCTTGGAGAGACTCACAAATTTAGGTTGCAGAAAGTCCAGTCCAGGCCTTTCACTGCTCAAGACAGAAGCAGCCACTGCAGGTCAGCCCAGCAAAGCACCCAGCAAAGCAGTCGTTCCTTTTCGCAGCTTCTCCGGCTCTTCTTCTTGGCAGTCTTCTTGTCCAGATGAGTTCTAAAGTTCAGGGGTCTGGGACCCAGCATTTATGTCCTAAATCCTTTGATCTCTTAGGCAGAGAGGGCCTGTGCCCGTCAAGACCAGTTCTGCCTTCTCTGGTGTGAATTCCTGGCAGGAGGTGGAGACGGCATTTGTCAGAGGTAGAGCAGGCCCTTTGAGGTGCAAGGAAATCTCCTCCCCCTTCCCCCATCGTAACCCAGGTCTCTTCAGCCCTTTCCTGACCTACCTAGACCATCTGGCGCCCCTCCTGCTCCCCCAGCCTTCTGTCATCCAAAACCCAGACAGGCAATCCACATTCCAGCAGAGGCACACGGGATGACTGAGCAAGAAAATACCCACTTTCTAAAAGTGGTATTTTCAAACACAGAATGTAAAAATCACCTTCACTAAAAGATGCATCTTTAGATTCTGAGTTCAGGCATACTAAATTCTATTTTCTTACCGAATTCCCTGGGCCAGTTATGTTTATAAGATGTTATAAACAAACCTCCCATTCTATTGATGCAGCGCGTACAATAAAAACTATTCTCCTCCTAGGTCACTTATAGGTCATCCAGGGGCAAACTATATTTTCTCACATCCACATGACGAAGGGGCCCATATGTCATGGCCTAACACACACGCACACACCTGGATTTCCTTTATACCTTTACGAAATTCTGTATTCCTAGGAGAAGCATGAGAACTAAATGGAAAACACCATTTATGTACCGCTGGAAGGAGCCGGGATATCTTATTACCTAAACTTATCGCTTTCTTTTAGTTATTTCTTAAGATATTCCTGCTCATTGTTTTGTCGATGAATCATTCATGTAAAAAATTAGTTCATAGTGATTAAGACCAGCTGAATCACAATAACCAATTACTGATGTCACAATCATTTAGGAAAATAACCACTGAGTCATTTTGGTTTAAAGAATCTTAAATTTTATATAATTTTAAAAGCATGAGAAAGAACTTTTAATTATTCATTCATTATTAAATTCAAATATTTATTAAGCATAATCAATTTATTGCAGAAAGGAAATTTTTGTCATGAAGCCAAAACCCTAATTACCTGCCTACCTTCCTAATTTAGCCTAATGATTTCTAACCTAAGTTTAAGAATTAGAAATAACCTGATTCTCATACTCAACTGGAAAATTAAGACAGCAACAGCAACTTCAGCTCGTCAGCATCAGCTACCTGCAACCCGTCTCATCTAACAGTCTTTCAGCATCTCCCGCTCAGTAAGGGATCGATCAGGACCACCCAGCACTGGAAGCCACCAACACCAACACGACTCTCCAACTCCGCTCCTGACTGTGACTGCGACTGACATGAACCCCTCCCACTAAGAGTAGGCCCTCTTATACCCTAATTCTAACTTTGCTAACTAATTGTTGCAACATTAATAACACGCTTTTCTTTCATTGGTCCATGCATGTCATCTTATTCATTCTTTTAATCAAGTTCTCTTGGATCCAATGGTCCTTGGATCATTTCCTTTCCCACACGCTCAAGACATGTTTCCATCCGCTTCGATCAGTACATTTGTAACTTCTTTCGATACATTCGAGAACTCCGCAGTCATTGTCCTTTCTCTTAAACTGGTTTCCCACGGGTCTTCTGCTGATCACCACGGCACACTATCAGTTCAATTAGGTCACATCAGCCTTGACCATTTCTCGCATCCTAGCCTCTCAGCAACATCACGAGGTTAGTTTTTCTCCGACTTCATCCCGTGTCACATGTCCCCTTGCGCCTGCGCACATCTTCCCACTGGCAGCCATTTTATATCGCCACTCGATTATACTTTAGAAGCACTAATTTGAAGTAAACAAAACATAATTAAAATAGAGAAAAATAGCCTTTTCGTTTCCCTCCCGTCATCTACGTACCCCAATTAGTTATTACCTAGCAGAAAGCAACATTTAAGCTGTTCCTTACTTACCATCACTATTGTTTTTGCAACGACACGTTTTATTTCTATGAAGCACAAAAACATGCATTTATTTTAAATTAGTACGCATTTATTTTTACGTTATAATTAGACACACGGACATCCATTAATAGATTATTTAGCACACACATTTGCATGTTACCTTTCCCACACATACAGTGTTGATTAATACATTTAAACGAACATTTTATTAATTATTTATAAAATTTGTTAGGGGTTAAAAAATATTATTTTCCCTGCTCCATCAACTCCCCCTTTGGTGATTTTTAAATCACCACATAAAACCCAAGTTATACTTCTTTTCAGGCAGCATGTCTTTTATCCTTTGCTTTCTGTTATTTACACATCTGTTTCTTCTTCATCTTGTCTTTTTGTCTCCTTATACATGTTTTCTTTCATTTTCTCCAACTCAATTTCACCCATTTCTCTCTCTCTTTCTTTCATTATTCTGTTATTTCTTTTTATCTTATTTTGTCTTACTTTTCTTTTTATACACGTTATTACTATTTTCAACACCATGGCTAACAATATTACTACAGTTGCTATTATTATTACTTTCCCTATCATTAGTCTACTCATTCTGGTCAACCAATTTGCTACCGAAGAAAACCCTCTACCAAGTTTTCCCAAAACATTTTCAACCTCCAGTGGAACTAGTTCTTTGTGCAAATTTGTAATATTTGTAATATACTTCTGTATATTTTCACTTTTATCAGGAATGTAAGTACAACAATGTTGGACTTTCAACATTCCACAGACTCCACCCTCTTTTGCCAAAAGAATATCAAGGGCAAGCCGATTTTGCATCACCATAGCTCTCATGGCAACCATTTCGGTATTTACCATTAAGAACCCTCCCGCAGTATCTGTAGACAAACGATCTACTACTGTGGATAACTTCCGAATTTTAAATGCATTCAAAGATATTCCCACTGCTGGTATTAATGCTCCAAAAATATCACCTACAATTTCTGAAAAACTTTCCCTCTTTCTACGTGTAAAGCTATTAATCATCTTGTATGTTCCCTTTTCTTCTCTGTCCATGTGAAAGATTTTTGGAAAGACCAGGCCTACATAGCAAGTTCCATACCAATGGTCCGGTAACCTGTAATAAGCTCTATTCCCACAAATATAATAGATACCTGGAAATATTGGATCTTTTCCACCTTTGAATCCCCAACCTCCCAGAATTTGATAATTGTCATGGCAGATACTGGAACCTACAAAGTAATTGTCATAGACTGTCTTATTTCTCCTAATACACAACTTTCCTGTTTGCGGCCAATCTAATGTCATTGCTGCATTTATCTTTTTCCCTTCATGATTTCCTTCCTCAAACGTCCATAGATGTTTTCCTTCCTCTTTTATTGCTTCTTTTTGAAATTTCATTCTTCTTTCTTCAACCATTTCTAAAAATACTTTTTCTTCTTTCTTTAACTCACAGGTAAGGTTGTTACTAACTATTTCTTCTAACGTTAATTTTCTATGTTCTAAAAAGAATTCTCCTAAAACTTTTGCTGGTTTTACTTTGTTAAGTTCTGGTACTACTGGAATGTTTGCAAAAATCTTATCTATGTCAGTATAATAAGATTCTAATCTACCTGTTTTATAAAATAAACTTGCTATTACACTACATGTTATTCCATAAGTTAGAGGTAGGTGGTGATAAGTCACACCTTCTGACACTGATGCAGGCAACTGCATACAAACATAACAATCTCTCACATCCATTGTCTCTACATATTCGTACAACAATTTTGTAAAAACATTTTTAGAAAAGTCTGTTACTGACTTATCCTTATGTAACTCTGCACTACTTCTTAAAATAACTGGTTCTTTTATATTAGTTTCTTTTTCTTGGTTTAGTATCATTCTTTGCTTCTATTACAGCTAAACTAATAGGAATTGTGATTGCTAAAACTATCCATATGGTCATTAATAACCCTGTACAAAAGCAGCACATTTTGCACCATCTTTTTATAAACTCACATTTATCTCTTCTATCCCTAGTATTTTCCATTTTTCTTTTTCTATTTGTTAAGTTTCAGAAAATTGTGTCACTACACCTCAGAAATGACTTAGATGCCACTCTGCTTTCAAAAAGTCTTTGCTTGGTACTTTCTTTTAATTCTCTCCAGAATTCTTTCGTTGTCACATCCGGTGATTTGTCACATCCAGTAAAATTGTCATGTCCGGTAGAAGCACTATAAGTCTTCACTTCAGGTTTGTTGCATCTCACCTTTTCCCATTCGACTTCTTAGTCTCTGGTTCTCGTGAGTGTTTTCTTCTTCTTTGTAATCTGTCAGTGCAATATACAGCCACTCAGGTGACTTATACTTTGCATTCACTTTCTTTGTTCTTTTGGACTTTTGTAATCTTTTTCCACTGGGTTTTTCTTGTCCCTTTTGACTTGTTATTTCATTCACTTGTTCAGCACTTTCGTCTCCTGCTCTTATTATTCTATATCTCAATTTTCTTATATAGCTGTTGGGCCAATTATCTCCTTTTCTTGGCCTTTTGGCTTCACCTTCTTTTTCTTCTCTTTCTGATTTCCAATTTCTTTTTCTTGATTCAGTTTTTGCCTTCTCCTCTTCTCCACTTTCTTCAGTTTCTGTTTCAACTGTTTCACTATTGTCTCTTATTTTGAAACTTATGATCTCGTCATCTCCTACTGGTGGATCTGTCTTCTCCTTCTTGTTTTCCCTTATTACTGTCCCTCCTCGGTGTTCTTCCGATTTGGTGTTTTCCTCCCTTTCTGCTTCTAAATTTCCCTGTTCTTCTGTTTCTCTATCTGTCCCTATTGCTCCTCGGGGTTCTTCTCGATTTTCTAACTTTTTGTGTACTTCTTTCCCTACTTCATCTATTAATATTATTTCTGAAGGATTTCCACCATAACTTGTACTTGGTTGTTCATCTAGCTCAATTTCTTGCTCAGTTTCTTCTCTAATTGGTTTATAACCCCAAGTTCTCCTTCGGAATTCTTCACAGTTTGCAACTGAATCATCAGATTCTGAATTTGTGTCAGATGTTTCCAGATGTCGACTTACAGGTCGATCTTCAAGTTCTGGAATTTCTGAATTTCTTTCTTCTTCTTCTTCTTCTTCTTCTTCTCTAGAGGTGTTTGCCGTTGGGGTTTCCAGATGTCGACTTTCAGGTCGATCTTCAAGTTCTGGCACCCTTTCTCTTATCCTTGTTGTCCCAGCTGTTAAACTTTTATCCCACACTTCCAGACGTCGACTCACATGTCGATCAGTAGGTTCTTGAACTCTGATTGTGTGGCTGGCATGGACCCAGTTCTTCACTCCTGCACACTTGACTGCAGTCGTTGTTACTAGGATTACCTGTCGTGGTTCGTCCCAGCGAGGAACTAGACAGTTTCTTCTCCTGTGGATTTTTATACGGACCCAGTCTCCTGGATTCAAGTCGTGGGCTGGTTTTCTTTCAAGAGTGGTCGCATCCGGTCCAACCTGATGAAACACAGAACGCACCACATCAGCCAGTCCCTTGCAATAATCCAGTACTAGATCATCAGTTATAGTTAATAACTTGTTGACAGGTACGTGTGCTTGTCTCATTGCTCGTCCCATGATCATCTCATGAGGACTGAGTCCAGTTTTCTTTTCAGGGATGCTTCTGATGGTCATCAGAACAAGAGGCAGTGCATCTGGCCATTTGAGTCCTGTAGCTTGACACATTTTTCCTAATCTGTTTTTAATTGTTCCATTAATCTGCTCCACTACCCCAGAAGCCTCTGGTCTGTAAGCACAATGTAGTTTTTGTTTAATACTCAATGCTTCACAAATCAATTGGATCAACTCATTTTGAAAATGTGTTCCTCTATCTGTCTCAACCGTGACTGGAAAACCATACCTTGGAATGAACTCTCGCAGCATAAGTTTTGCCACTGTTGTTCCATCATTCCTTCTTGTGGGGTATGCCTCCACCCAACGAGAGAACAAACAGACGACCACTAGAACATATCTTAGTCTGTTACTAGGGGCATCTCTATAAAGTCCAACTGCATTCTGGTGAATGGACCTCCTTCTCGTCCTATTGTTCCTAGACTCACTACTGTTTTTCTTCCTGGGTTAAACTGCTGACAAATAAGACATCTTTGACAAAGACTTTCAGCAATGGCTCTGAATTTTGGGTTATACCAGGTTTGTCTAAAAAGTCTGATCATTGCATCTCTCCCAATATGAGCTTGTCCATGGTACATCCGTGCCATGTCTGCGATCATGCTATCAGGCATAACTGGTCTTTCATCTCTGTATACCCACACACCATTATTTTCCTGTCTTCTACATCCTGCTTTTATCCAGTAATCTTTTTCCTCATCACTTGCAGTTTCTTGTAACTGTCTTACTTCATCCCATGTCTCGACAGTATTAGTAAAAAGCAAAGGACAAGAGACATGCTCCCTTTCTCTATTTTTGTTCATGGACACCATGTTCTCTGCACAATATTTGGCTATCTCATCGGCATAATTATTGCCGACGGCTATGTAATCTTCGTTTTTCTTATGCGCCTTGCACTTCACTACAGCGATTTGTTTAGGCAACTGTATCGCCTCAAGCAGCTTTTTAACAAAATCTCCATTTCTGATAGGTGTTCCTGCAGACGTCAAGAAACCTCTTTGTGACCAAATCTGACCAAAGTCATGTACGATGCCGAAACCATATTGGCTATCGGTCACAATCGTGACTCGTACATTCCTTCCTAATTTACATGCTTGAATCAAAGCAATCAGTTCCGCAACTTGTGCAGACCTTATTCCTTTCAGACAAGACGCTTCCATCACAGTTGCCACTGTGCACACTGCGTAAGCTGCGCTTAAAACTCCTTCTTTTGTTCTCAAGCATGAGCCATCCACAAACATGACATAATCAGATTCCTTTAACGGTTCATCTTTTATGTCAGCTCTTGGTTTCGTGCAATATTCCAGCACGTTCAGACAATCATGATCTACTTCGTCCTGTTCAATTATATTCTCCTCATCTGGCAATGATGTTGAAGGATTCACATTCATGCATCTATCTATGGTCACATTTTCAGCACTCAAGATGACTTTTTCGTACTTAGTCAGCCGACTATGTGTCATGTACTGTGTTTTTGTTCTTGTCAAAAGAATTTCCACTGAATGGGGAACATATACTCTCAGTGGATACCCCATCACTATACCTTCACTTTGTTCCAGACTTACACAAGTAGCAGCAACTGCTTTCAGACATCCAGGCAATGCTTTTGCTATAGGATCTAAAACAGCTGAAAAATAAGCAATCGGTCTTTTCGTTGTTCCATGTTTTTGTACCAGTACTGAAAACGCACATCCATCTCTTTCACTGCAGTACAACTCAAAATCCTTCTCATAATCAGGCATGCCTAATGCAGGTGCCTCACACAGTTTCTTTTTCAATTCTTTGAAAGATTTCATTTCTTCTTTGTTTAACTCAAAAGGGTCTTTTACATCTTTCTTGGTCAACTTTTGTAATGGTTTTGCAATCAAAGAGAAACCACTTATCCATTGTCGGCAATATCCAACCATTCCCAAAAACATTCTTACCTCTCTTTGAGTCATTGGTGCTCTCATTCCTTGAATCATTCTTACTCTTTCTGTCGCTATCTTTCGCACTCCTTTCTCAATTTTATGCCCTAAATACTGGACTTCTTTCTGACAAAACTGTAATTTTGAAGGAGACACTTTATGTCCTCTTTTCTCTAGATGGTTCAGTAAAGCAATTGTATCACTTACACATGCTTCTTTTGTTTTCGATGCCACCAACAGGTCATCGATATACTGCACCATCACTGACTTTTCTGGCATTTTCAAATCTTCCAGAGATTTCTTTAGAATCTGATTAAAGATTGAGGGGCTTTCTGTATACCCCTGAGGAATTCGGCACCATGCCAAAATACGCTCTCCAAACCGGAACGCAAATAATGGCTGGCTATCTGGATGCAAAGGAATAGAGAAAAATGCGTGACACAAATCTATCACAGTGTACCACTCAGCTTCATGTGGAATTTGATATAGAATTACTGCAGGGTTTGGCACTATTGGACAACAGGGCACAACTATTTTGTTGATCTTTCTCAAATCCTGTACTATTCTATATGTTCCATTTGGCTTTTTCAGTCCCATAATAGGTGAATTACATGGACTGCTCATTATTTCTTTTAGAATTCCCTGTTCAATCATTTTATTTATCACAGGAGTTATTCCTTCAATTATTTCTGGAGTTAATTTGTACTGTGGCGTATTCGGGTAAGTTGTCCCTTCTTTTACTGTTACTTTTACGGGATCAACTTCTTTCATTAATCCAATGTCTTCTCCTGTAAAATCCCACACACTTTCTTTTACTGCACTTTTTAGTTCTTCTGGAAGTTTTTCTGCATCAAATGCAGGAAACAAACCATTCGTTTCAGGTTCCTGATTCATCAAAGTTACTTTATACAAAACATCTTCATCTGAAGTCTGAAATCCAATTCCATCTGGCGTACAATAAATTGTGCAATTCATCTTGCACAAGAGGTCACGACCCAAAAGATTTACAGGACTACAATCGCACACTACAAATTTATGCATTTTGCTAAAAGAACCAATTTTTACTTCCACCAATTCAGTAAGTGGGGTTTTAATCTGCTGATTGGCTACTCCTACTACTTGGATGTATTCACCTGAGAGAGGAAGGTTTGGAATTTCCACTGATCTAACAGTAGAACGGGTAGCTCCAGTATCGACAAGGAATGTTACATTTGCACCATTCACTTCTCCATCCACAAAGGGACCAGACTGATCTACCTCTAGAGTTGCGCCAAGCACGCACTCTTTCCCCTCTCCTGGGCACCGTCAGAATCTTTCATCCGGGTCATCCTCACTCTGACGCAACCAATACTGAGAAATGTTAGCTGCTCGCGGCAACTGTGTTACCTGCTCTCCTCCGTAGAATCCTGTTTCTGTACTGTATCTTTGCTGGTTAACAGTGTTGGGAAGTGGTGGTTGCGGCACCTGACTTTGTTGAACAACTACCTCATTCTGCACCTGTGGAGTTAATGATTGATTTTCCGGATTAGGTTTAGGTGGGAACTTACACTCGTTTCTCCAATGCCCTAATTTTCCGCAATTATGACATGGCCATTTCTTCTTTGCCTCTTCTAGACTCACTTGACCCTTTCCTTTACCTATGTTAGGTCGCATTTTATTCTGTCCTGTTTCATTTCCATTATTATTGTCCAATTGAGCTTCTTGTTTTTCTGCCACCTTCACCTGTGCCCACATTGCCTTCTCTTTCAACTTACGCTGTTTACTCTCTATTTCATCACTACAATACTTAGCATACCTCAGCACCTCATCTACACTTCCATTCTGCCAGTTTATCATGTGTTGCTTAATCATATCACTTATTTCTTGTTTCAGGCCAAACACAAATCGGTATACAAAATGACTCATGTCTTTTTCACTCAATTCCTCATAACCACTATACTGCTTGAAAACCAATAACAATCGCTCATAATATGCATGTACAGACTCCTTACTTTCCTGTGTAGTTCTATCGATTTTTACCCAATCTGTCTCTTTAGGAGGAATCTTATTCTTCAAAAAGGTAATCACCTTATCGTACTTCTTCATCACATCAGGACCTGGAGCTCCTGTCTTAGGATCTCTTGGATATTCTGTAGTTGGACAGTCAACTGTAATCTTACATTCTGACCACAAATCTGTTGGTACCACTATGTCAAATAATCCATCTAAATCTATCCACAACACTTTTGAGACTTTTACAAACCTCTCTACTTGTCGGTACCACTCAACTGGCTTCTCTCTTAGTTTTGGAAAGTCATTGGTAAATGACAGTATGTCCTGCCTAGTCCAGGGAACATGCACGTAACTACCACCTGGAGTTTCTCTCATGGGGTATTCTTTGGCAACAGATTCTTTTTCAGTTATCATAAAAGCCAATGAACCTTTGTCTGTAGTTTTCTCATTCTTCTTTGTCCATCTAACCTTCCATCTGTCCACATCACCCCATTTTCTCAACAACACAATTAACTCTTTTATCTGTGTCAGCCTTCTTGCCGTGTTCAAATTTTCAATATCCTTTTCACAAAAGTCTACTCTATATGGTTTCTGCAATGTTTTCACTTTTGCAAAATCTATTCCAATCTCACTGGCTACTTCTTCTAGTTTGTCATGTAAATTCTTTGCCCTCCATGTAATACTTTTGCACAGAAACATTATTTCATCATCCTGGTAATTTTTTATCTTTTTGGTACCAATCGTTCCTAGAATTAATTCTTCCATATCGATTTTTAATCTGATTACATCTAATGGTTTTTCTTCTGGTTCTTTTATTTTAAATGCCTTCATCCACTCATTTAACTCATCAGGAGTCGGACCTATGGGTGTATTATTTAGTTCTATCCAATTACCACTCTTTTCAGGGGTTTCTGTTGCAGATTCTGTTACCATATGCATTTTCCTACCGTTGCACTCATTCACCGTCAAATTTGTAGGTGGACTTGGTCTGTAAGTACTAGCCAAATTACTTGTACTTGCACTTTGTTCCATCCTTTCTTTTTCTCTCTGAAATTGTGAACTCATGGGAATCACCAAAGATCGTTCATCAATTTTCTGATTCTCAAAAACGGGTATTACTGGACCTATTGTTACAGGCACAGTAACTGCTTCCATATTTTTCGTTAATTCTCTAATCTTCTCAGTTAGTTCTTTTGTTGTCCTTGCTAATTCGCTTGCATTGTCGCTTTCTATTCCTTCATTTTGAGAAGTTCTCATTTGTTCTTGTGACCTATTTATTTCAATTCTCTTTTCCGGACTTTTATTTCGCATAGTCTCTATTAGCGGCGCATTTGGTGTCACCACTGTAGAACTCTGCTGATACGGAGGTGGATTTCTATTTAAAATATCTTCCAGCAACTCATCATCCGTTTCGCTCTCATGCATATATTTTTCCCTCTCTATATGTTTCTTTTTCTCAGTCCGTTTTTTCTTAGTCCCTTCCTCAACTGTAAAAGCTGGAAACAAACCTCCTGTCATGTTAGCACATCTCCATCGTTTTATTCTGTCTTCATGATTTATTCCCCACAACCTTCCAGGCATAAACTCATGATCCCTAAAACCTCTGAATCTCTCTCGCTCATACATCTCATCCTCCCATTCCGTCAATGCTTCAAACTGTGTCGGTCTAGGTCTAGGTTCCAATTTACACATTTTTTCTCTCAAATTTCGCAAAACCGCTACACTAAATGAACCATTCTCAGGAAAAGCTAAAGCACCATCATTCTTCGTATACTTTGCCCAGTTTTCCAACCATATGCACGTATGATATCCATATTTCAGCATCATATGTGAAGCTGCTGATTTCGGCGGAGGAATTACTTGTCCCTCTCTAGTCACAACCTTTTTGTCTTTCTTAAAGAAATTCTTCAATTTCGTCATCCATGACGTTCTCTCCCTTTCATACTCGTAATACGGCATGTTTTCTATTTGTTTTCTCTTTACGCTAACGCTGTTCTGTGTACGGAACTTCGACCAATTACAGCGCGACTCACACTAACGTACCAATCAAAACAATTCCCTCCGTCCGCGAACCAACCAATCCTAGCGCGGCACTTTTCTACGTCACTCCTGCTCTGTGTTCACGTGACTAGCGCACTATCCAATCCTAGCGCGGCACTGTTCTACGTCACTTCTGCTCTTTTACCCCTCCTTTACAAAATTTATCGGCAATTTTCTTTTCACTGTTTTCTTCGTTAGTTACAACAATTAAAACAATTCCATAGTCTGATTCGCTAAACAAAAGTGACAGCTTTGTCCATTTACACAAGAACCCTGTATTTCCAGTAGGCAGCGCTTACCTCTACCCTACCACAGAATTTTCTACTCTCGCTGATAAAGTAGCACTTCCCTCTACCTTACCCTTCTTTCAAGCAAACAATTAACTCGTTTCTTTGGGGATAAGACACATGTGGAGACTAGGCTCCTGAGAATTAAGGCTAAAGTTTCACAAGTAAACGTGATTTGCTATCTCAATTACACACTTTTCGTACAGAATATCCCTAACATAACACAACCTGTGTTATTACCAAAATGAATTCAGACCATGTACCAAATTCCATGTGACTTCTCTTGCCACACGTGTTCCACTTCCTACATCCCAGAAGCGTGAAAACTCACATATAACATAACGCGACTCAACATATAATGTTGGTCATAAAATAATCAATAATCAATAAACAATAATCACTAAACTAATCTATAGAAAACCATAACTCTGCTACCAAGAAATCTGATGCAGCGCGTACAATAAAAACTATTCTCCTCCTAGGTCACTTATAGGTCATCCAGGGGCAAACTATATTTTCTCACATCCACATGACGATGGGGCCCATAAACATCGCCTAACACACACGCACACACCTGGATTTCCTTTATACCTTTATGAAATTCTGTATTCCTAGGAGAAGCATGAGAACTAAATGGAAAACACCATTTATGTACCGCTGGAAGGAGCCGGGATATCTTATTACCTAAACTTATCGCTTTCTTTTAGTTATTTCTTAAGATATTCCTGCTCATTGTTTTGTCGATGAATCATTCATGTAAAAAATTAGTTCATAGTGATTAAGACCGGCTGAATCACAATAACCAATTACTGATGTCACAATCATTTAGGAAAATAACCACTGAGTCATTTTGGTTTAAAGAATCTTAAATTTTATATAATTTTAAAAGCATGAGAATGAACTTTTAATTATTCATTCATTATTAAATTCAAATATTTATTAAGCATAATCAATTTATTGCAGAAAGGAAATTTTTATCATAAAGCCAAAACCCTAATTACCTGCCTACCTTCCTAATTTAGCCTAATGATTTCTAACCTAAGTTTAAGAATTAGAAATAACCTGATTCTCATACTCAACTGGAAAATTAAGACAGCAACAGCAACTTCAGCTCGTCAGCATCAGCTACCTGCAACCCGTCTCATCTAACAGTCTTTCAGCATCTCCCGCTCAGTAAGGGATCGATCAGGACCACCCAGCACTGGAAGCCACCAACACCAACACGACTCTCCAACTCCGCTCCTGACTGTGACTGCGACTTACATGAACCCCTCCCACTAAGAGTAGGCCCTCTTATACCCTAATTCTAACTTTGCTAACTAATTGTTGCAACATTAATAACACGCTTTTCTTTCATTGGTCCATGCATGTCATCTTATTCATTCTTTTAATCAAGTTCTCTTGGATCCACTGGTCCTTGGATCATTTCCTTTCCCACACGCTCAAGACATGTTTCCATCCGCTTCGATCAGTACATTTGTAACTTCTTTCGATACATTCGAGAACTCCACAGTCATTGTCCTTTCTCTTAAACTGGTTTCCCACGGGTCTTCTGCTGATCACCACGGCACACTATCAGTTCAATTAGGTCACATCAGCCTTGACCATTTCTCGCATCCTAGCCTCTCAGCAACATCACGAGGTTAGTTTTTCTCCGACTTCATCCCGTGTCACATGTCCCCTTGCGCCTGCGCACATCTTCCCACTGGCAGCCATTCTATATCGCCACTCGATTATACTTTTAGAAGCACTAATTTGAAGTAAACAAAACATAATTAAAATAGAGAAAAATAGCCTTTTCGTTTCCCTCCCGTCATCTACGTACCCCAATTAGTTATTACCTAGCAGAAAGCAACATTTAAGCTGTTCCTTACTTACCATCACTATTGTTTTTGCAACGACACGTTTTATTTCTATGAAGCACAAAAACATGCATTTATTTTAAATTAGTACGCATTTATTTTTACGTTATAATTAGACACACGGACATCCATTAATAGATTATTTAGCACACACATTTGCATGTTACCTTTCCCACACATACAGTGTTGATTAATACATTTAAACGAACATTTTATTAATTATTTATAAAATTTGTTAGGGGTTAAAAAAAATTATTTTCCCTGCTCCATCAACATCCTATGGGGAACTGGTAGCCTTGCAATAGTGAAAAACGAAATTGGCTGTAACATGCCACACACACCAGTGCATGTCCCACCTTTCACATACACTGCACCCTGCCCACAGGATGTAGTCTGTGGAGGCGAGGGCGTGCATGCTGATGAGGTCGGCGATGGATTCGCTGAACTGTGGTCGGGGTCCCGGGGGTCGGTAGACGAGGCTTCCTCTGAGGGTGGTGTTGTGATCGACGTGGATCTGGAAGTGTAGGTGTTCGGCCATGCTGAGGGAGTCTTCGGTGTTGGTTGAGATTCTGATGGTGTTCCTGTGGACGATGGCGATTCCTCCTCCTGGTTTGTTGTTGTTTCGGTCCCTGCGGGTGATCTTGTAGCCGTCCGGGATGGCTATGGCTATGTCAGGCGCCAATGAGGTGTTCATCCAGGTCTCCGTCAGGAAGGCGACGTCCGGGCGGAGGAGTCGAGCAGGTCCCAGAGTTCGACGGCGTGCTTGTGGACTGAGCGGGTGTTGAGACGTATGCAGCTGAGATAGTTGTGGTCTGCAGTGTTGGGATGGGCAGAACGTGCAGGTGTGCGCTGGCTGGTGTAGCTGCAGTTTCGGCAGGTGAAGGGTCCGTGGGTGAGCTTCGGGGTGGCCTGGAAGCAGGTGGAATTTCGGCCGGCGTTGAGAGCATGCATATGTTTTCTTCAATACAGATTCTATTTTTTTGCATATTTGATATTTAAGTACACACCTGTTAGCCATAAATGTATGTCCCACCAGATGGTAAACCAAAAATCCACTGCCACAGAGTTTGGCGTAGTCTTTTCCATTTCTTATAAAAGGTATACTTTGATCATAAGTGTTGGAATGGACATTTTGTCAGGATCCTTCCAGTCAGCCTGCTGTGCTCCACTGTGTCCCCAGGTCAGCACCTTGTCTGCTAGGCTCTGAGGCTCGCCGCTATTTTGATCGGCCGCTCGCCTGTCTTTGCCGCTTACAGCCGAGCACTGTTTTGGGCCCCAGGGCACCTGGGGGTTACCCCTGGCACCTCTGGGGTTTGGGAGATGTCCTACCTTATTTGGGGCTTCGGAGTGCCCCCCAATTGTAGGAGAAGTGTCTCTGTGGGTTCTGGATGCCAGAGCTCTCAGATCACATGAACGGCTCCATACGCCACATCGCCACGCTCCCCATGTTATGTCACTTATGTTGACATTTATGTTCTCCCTCTGTTATATTATCAGACCTATATTAAAATTGTATGTGGATGAGTGAAAATTGTTTTTTACTGGTGTCTCCCTACCACAAGATTTTAAAAAGGAACTGAGCAATGGGCTTTACTTCTCTTTTCCATCAACATGTTTCGGTGCTCAAATATTGGCGTCTTCCCCAGAAGTACAGGTATCTCACAAGTACCGTGGAATAACTCCTGCTTCATAGGGCATGTTCACCACCCTCAGAAGGGGGCAGGGGTGATGGACAATATTACCTCAGGTCCCACTCCTTAAAAAGGTCTCGCGACATGCTATAGGCGAGGCTGTCAGCAGGTGCAGCATATTTCACAGGGCAAGTCACTGTAATCGCAGCCTGCACTGTGAAACAGACCATACCCACTTTGCCAAGCCACACTCTCAGCTGACTGGGATGGGGCAGCAGGTGTGCAGAGGCCTTGCGTCTGCGAACTGCTCAACCAAAGAATCTCTTGCTTCGCTATCGGTGCCAATAGAGTAGTGGAACTGAGACAGTGACGGCCAAGTCCCATAAATCTCTGTGGCCCCATCTGTATCACAGCCTGTCTGGAAAAGTTGCAAAATGAAGGCTGAGGAGAACAGCTCTTAGCTCAGTCTTGGCCTTCTGCCCTGCTGCAAGATTCACTGTGCGTTACTTTAGCTTACAACAGAGTTGTACAAGCTTTCATCGCTCACACCACATGTACACTTAAGGCATGAGTAACGTGTAGGTTATCTCTAGAGTGGGTGCTTAACTCACAAAGAGGAAAGTATAGGAGGATGAGTGAATTAATATGAGAGTTCTGACACCATTTTCAATTAGGTAATAATCCCAATCAGCACTCTTAAAATCCTGCTGCAGTCACTCAAAGACTTGCTGTTTGTGTTAGATTTTTAGTTTTCCATGTATTGAGGAATTGCTATAACCTAGTAGGTCAGTGTTATTTTGAGGAGCCTCACCACAGCCGAAGTAACTATGCTCCAGTCAGGCACACAGGTGCCAACCTCTTTGAAAAGGTTTTGAATAATGATAAGCATTATCAGGCGCTGCAGTGGCGGCTGCTCCCGGGAAGCAGCAGCGGGGAGGGAGGGAGGGAGAAGGAGAGGAGGGTTAAAAAATAAATCACTTACCTGCCAGCCTGCTGGCTGGCCGGCCGCAGCCTATCTTCCATCTTTTCTTGTCCTATTCCTGGCTTCTTCTGTGGAAACAGGAAGCAGGAAGCTCCCGGGCTCCCCATAGCCAATCACAACGCTGCAATGCAGCATTGTGATTGGTCTGAGCGCCGTGGTTCAGCGCTCAGCCAGGGAATGGGGGCCTGGGAAGGTTCTCCACGCAGGCTGTAAATTGTATTTCAGCCTGCATGGAGAGGGCCGGTCAAACATTCATGCGCACTTACATAGTGTCCACCACTTCTCCCAGTGCTCTGAGAGCAGAGCAGATCCGCCCTGCCCCGTTGAGACACCGCAGCAGGAACAAATAAAATGATAATAATGTAAAATCATCATTTTTTTCCCTTTTTTTCACTGCGAAAAGCAGTGGGGCGAAGCCCCCTTAGCCTTAGCGGAGGAGCCGCCACAGAGGCACTGTGCAATGCCAGCCTCCGTGCTGCACCTGTTCAAAATGTTGAGGGCCACCAGTGATTCTAGTATCTGTGTCTCCCTCGCGGTGTCTCCCACTCCTTGTTAGCCCCAGTTGTCATCTTCTAGTGTACACTGCTCATAAAATCCCGTATCCGAGAATTTCCCCTCTCAATGCCTCTCTATCCATTTAACTCTGATGTGGTCAGTGTGTCTTCCTGCCCTAGTGTCTCAATGTCTCATTGGCTTTGGATCACCATGGCGCACTGTGCCTCCCTGTTCACGTGCTACATTGTCCTTAGCCTTCCTGTGACTCTATGACTTCTGACCCATTGTTTTTTGGATCATCTTCTTGTCTCATATTCTCCTGGTTCCAGTGACCCTGACTCTCCGACCCTTGTCCAAGCGAGATTCCAGTCCTGAAAACCTCACCTGAACGAAGGCCCCACATCTAGCCGGTAGGGGCTTATTTTTAATTGCATTCTGGCACTTACAGTCTCCATTGGGACCCCTTGTGATCTGTGATGACTTCAAGTGCCAGAATGTAAATAATTAAAAATAATCAGCGTCAAAATCAATTGGTCCGACAATTAACTTAAAGTACTTCTTCACTGAATGCTTGAATGTTGAGTTTATGTATGTCTTTATGAGAATGGTTGAGTGTGCGAACCTGAGAAGGAGGCAATGGCAGGTTGGATGAATGACTGGGGGACTGAGTAAATGGATGAGTGATTGGGAGGAGGATGAAAGGGAGAGGCATGAATGATGAAGTAGCGGGGACAGTGTGGGTGAGGGAAGAGGGTGAAGGTAATGGCAGGGGCAGAGTGTGATCGGCTTCAGGCAGTGTGTGTAGGGGAGTGGCAGTGTCTATAGAGCAAGGAGCAGCAGTGGATATTGCAGAGGGAGAGGGGGGACAGGTGCCGTGTGCACAGCACGGGGGCAGTTGTCCCACACAAGGCGTACGCGGCCTGCGTGGCATGCACATGCCTGACTACAGCCTGTTTTTTCCCTCCACCCTCCTTCCCAAAGGAGTGCCAGGAAAGACTGATTTGCATATGGCTGGGTCTAAACAGGGGTGGGATGGTGAACAAAAGAATGATGGATTTAACCCAGATCTCTTGACTGGGGGCTGAATGTTTGATGTGTTCGGAATTGTGTCCATCATTTATGTCTCTTTTATACCACAGTGGAAAACACACAAGAACTGCGTCTGTGTTCACTTGTGGCAACAGTGGTGGGGTTTTGCTGCTACCCACTTGTGCTTGTTTTTATTCCCTAGCATGATAATAACACTAAGTAAGCCTGCTCGCGGCCCAACTGAGACACTGTCCCACTGACTGATGGCTGCATTACCTCATCACCCCTCTTCCTCGTCACCGTTCTTATAGGGGAGGTCCCTTGACTAAGAGAAAAACACTATGACTCTTCACATTATATAAGAAAATACATTTTTTTTTTTAAACCCTCTCATTTTGGACACATCCTGTAAATATAACAAGCCACATAACTGCTCCCTCCCTCCTCGCCCCAGCATAACATCAGAGGGCTGTACAGTTGAGGGCAAGAGCACACAGTTGTGATGTTCGATAAAGCTCGTCTATCAAAACATACAAATAACAAGGACATCACACTTCAATATTCACAGCTTATTTTTATCACTTTGATTGTAATTGAGCATTATATATTTTGTAATCAATCCCCTGATGCATTTATGACCGTGTCGATTCTAACAAGGCTAGTGAGTTATTTTCATTATTTGTAATTTGACGATAACTTAATGGTATGAACTCCCTGGCTGAGTTAATGTTTGGGTCGCCAAAAAATCCTTCATATTTAAGATATGATAAATTAAGTGCTGGGACATTCTGTGCTGCCTAACACTGGGCAGTGCCTGAGAGCACCTGCTCTTTGGGACATTATAGAAGTTGTTTAATGTCCTAATGGGGTGAATTGGAACTAAGGACTCCCTGGCGCTCCTAAAGTTACGTGTAATAGATTATAATCCGATGCGGTGCTCAAGGGGAGGGGAATCACCCTAACCCTCCAAATGTAAGACCAAAAGGTCGTTACTTGATTCTGACAACAGTCCTTGGCTCACGCATGCATCCAGTTCAACAGAAAATAACAAAAATTTGTACAAAACAAATGAACAAGTACGTAAGAATTTTCTCCAGATATTTGTCTTTTTTTCCGGATACGCTATACGTGACGATTGAGGATCAAAATACACGCGTGAGTGTACTCGCTCCAGGTTCAGACGATACTGTTGGGCATTTTGGATTTTAATCAAGGGGACTAAAACTCGGTCAGATCTTATGCCCTTTAATAGAGGATAACTTCTGAGGTACTTTATACTCATATACTACAAGTGGTGCAGAATGCGGCAGCCAGACTACTTAGAAAAACACCTATACATGAATCAGCGCGAAAGGCGCTGAAGTCGCTCCACTGGCTGCCAGTACAGGCCAGGATTAAGTTTAAAACGCTGTGCATAGCACATAGGGCCTTAAAGGGAAAAGGACCAACCCTACTTAGAACCCTGATCACACCCTACACACCAGAAAGAGCCTTAAGATTTTCCGCAGAACACCTGGCCAAAACCACCAGAGTTAGGAGAGCCAGATGGGGAGGAAGATCATTTTCGCATATAGTGCCGAAACTTTGGAACTCTATGACCACAGATCTAAGACTCACCATGAACGAGTTGGCCTTCAGAAAGAAACTGAAGACCTGGCTTTTCCCAGGTTGAGCCACGGTTTATGCTCACTTCTGCTCCACAGCGCTGGGAAGCCCGCGGGCAGCTACGTGCTTTATAAAACTCACAAACATAAACATTTGTGTGGACTGAACTGTGTGACCAACCGGGTCGGAAGTAGAACTGGCAGAGAGGATGAAGAGACCAAGAGATTAACAAGCCATACAGAGCTGAAGAAGTTGCGGGGTATTCCCCTAACGTCGAAACACGTGTTGGCTGGGCGAAAAGAATTAAAGACGAAGATCTGGAGAAAATTCTTACGTACTTGTTCATTTGTTTTGTACAAATTTTTGTTATTTTCTGTTGAACTGGATGCATGTGTGAGCCAAGGACTGTTGACATTATAGAAACTTTACGTCTGAGTGGAACGTGTACGTGAGACCCAGTCCTCTGGAACGCATCATTTACTTACAAGCAATTGCATGAGTCCGTCTCTCGCGTTGATTAATTGCATAACGAGGCAGTTGTGCCTCTTAGACACACACATCCACTGATGTTTCCTCCATAAAAGTCCCTCCCCCACCATATCCTGTTCAGTTGTCTCAAGCTTCATACCATACAGTTGACCTGGAATGGCTTAGTGGGATTGAGGGAATGGAGCTATTGAATAACTGAGCCCTACAAACTAAACTAAGGGGTAATATGCACCTGATCCCTGATACATGCCCTAAAGATATGGTAAGCTCCAGGTGAGGATCTTGCCTAAAATTACAAAAGGGGGTTTGGAGAAGGGATGAAGTGAGAGCGAACTCCAATGCACTGCATTTCAAGCACCAGTGTGTTATTTGTATCTTTTACCTCATCTGTGAAGTATTATGTTTTAAGTCTGTCGATAAAGTACTTTTTTTCACTAAAGTAAAGCACTGGTTTGGACAATCGGTTATTGCATTGCTGGGTAATTGTTGAGTTCTGCGATTAAGCACCACCGTCGCCAGCTTCCTGAGAAACCTGTGACTGCTCCCCATCGCTACCACTGTGCTATCAAGTGCCGACATGTTGACGCACTTGCAGCAGTTTTGCAGAGCCATAGAAGGACAGTTCCAAAGGCATCAGAGCCAAATGACCCAAGCCACAACGGCTGAGGACCAGTACTACCTGCTTGCCCCGTAGCCAACTGAACAGGGTCTGACAGCTGTATAATGGTCACTTTATTGAGATGAAGAATTTTCTTTTTCCAAAACTTTAAACCCATTGCTTAATCAACTTTAGATCAAATATTTTCTGTGTATAGGTGAGGTTGCATCTGTGCCTCCCACGCTTCTTTTATCCTCATCTCTCAAGTTTTCCTATTGTCAGCTTCGTCTTTCTTTCAGTCCTCCCTCTGGATAAATGCTGTCTTACTCTTCTCCTGTGTTTTGTTAACAATGCAGCTCATTATTTTCTTCTACTCAGAAATAATCCACTCTATTTAATTATTTCTGCCCCAAGCCCACCACTTTCCTTTTGCTATTTGTTATTAGTCATTTGACATTTCTAAAGCGCACATACACCAAAGTTTCTTGGCACTAAGAGAAATTAATTTCACTGAAGAGGAAGCCTCGAAATAAAATGATGATGGACTTATAATTGTATGGCGGCTTTTAAAAAACAATGCTTTAAAATGCTTCATATATAATGAGCGAGAAGTGGGACATTAGAGAGTTTGTTCCATTCTTTAGCAGCAGATCCTGAGAAAGCCCTTTCTCCGCAGGAAGTCATCCCTACTTTAGGAATGTCAAGCAGAAATTTGCCAGATAAAAGCAAAGCATGGTGTGTGAGCATGAAATTTGGAAGCTAGAAAGGAAGGAGGGGTAAGGAGGAGTAACATCAACACGGATGGTGGATCCAGTTATCAGGGGAGCTACAGATCGACAGCTGCGGCTCCTGCATAAGGGCGCAGCAGAGGGTTGTCTTAACAGCATTATAGGCCCCCGGGCAAAGCAGTGCACTGTCCCTGCCTACACAACCACTCACAGGAATAAAAATGTTTAACAGAAAATTTGTGTTAAATTCTGGTCTGCATGGGGGGCGCTAGGTGGCGCACTAGCAGTATGGCCGCACTGTAGTGTAGTTCCTGCAGCCCGGAGCAATTATCCACTCAAAAATCCTGCCCAGACGATCCCCGAAGCATAAGAACCACGGCGACGGAAAGTTAAGGCATCAAGCAATGCCCTGCGCGAATTTGAGGCAGGTAGGATTCCCCTGACTACAGGAATCGCGGAGGCTAGTTGGCGCCGCTGCTGAGGCGACGATACCTGGAACGAGTCCTGGGCTGCACGCGCTACGAGAGCCCGGGGTGCCCACGTGGAGAACAGGCCTTGCGGACGGAGCCGATCGCGGCCGCGACACAGGACGGCATAGCGAGAGGGATTCTAATACTCTCACCCTCCCACACCGCATTGATACTTACTGGAGGTGGGCAGCACTCGACGAGGACTTGCCGGATTGCACCGCCTCACTGGAACCGACGCCGATATACCAGGTACCAAGGGGGGCCGCGCAGACGCTGCTGCTAATATTTGACTGAGTCCGTATAGGGAGACAAGCACGGAGGCCCCTAAAGAGATCCCCGCGCCTGGCTGCAGCGTATGGGACTCCCCTGACTGCTGCCGTTGTTGACCGGGAGGCGCTGCTGGGAGGCGCGCGATGCTGGAGACCTGAGTCGGGGTGATAGAAGTAGACCCACAGAATACAGCGTGTCAGGACTCCCTGACTCCCCCGCGCACACGGAGGGTGAATCCCGGCCCTGATCGCATCCACAACAAAGTGCCACACAAATACCGCCTGCAGGAGTGCTCCATCAGGGGGATGTTACCACCGGTCCTGTTGGCACCTGGGAAGCTGCATCGACATCGCTAGCGGGGGGGAGAAGCCACCTGTGAGCCATACCACAACTATCTGGCTGCCCTGTATAACCCACTATGAGCTGAGAAAAGAGGAGTAGACAAGGCTGCACAGTGCTTGGGACACACGTTCAAGAAGTACCGGTTGCTGTACGCTGCCCCGTCCTCCCCAGCCTGCAGCACCTACACATTGAATGGGGGATCATTTCCAAAACTTACACGAGCCGCAGACGCCCCAACAACGCTAGCAGCTAAGATACCACCGGTATTGGAAAACAACGGAGAGCTAGGCAGGGAGATACACGAGGTGCCAACTGGCCCAGCAGACAACATCCTTCTGATCCAGACCAGACCCTCAGGGCTCTATTACGTAAAACCATGGGTAAGGCGGACCCAAAGCAACCAAAGCTTGTGTTCGAGGCCAGAAAGGGAGGGCGCATGCAACAGGAAGAGGCCGCGACAGACACCGAAGCCTCAGGATCAGCTCCAGCGCCTGAAGGAGACATGAAAGCCCTACTAATAGAGGTGCGACAAGGCCTAGCCGCCATTGCTGATAAAATGGACTCTATGTCCAACCGCATGGACGCCATAGTGCACAAACTGGATGGCCATGAAGACCGCATAAAAGAGACAGAACGACGCATCTCAGAAAATGAAGACACGACATCCCACCTCCAGACAAAAATGACCGCCATGGACAAATTACTGAGAGTTATTGCTGCTAAAAAAGAAGATTTGGAGGCACGCAGTCGCAGAAATAACATACGCGTGATTGGGATACCGGAAAGCACCAATACAGGGAAAATGGAGGAGTATGTTGAACGTCTACTAAGAGATACAGTTGGTTCCGAATCCTTCTCGACCCAATTTCTAGTCGAACCGGCGAACCGGTCATTGGGGCCCAGACCCCCCCCAGGCAGCACGCCCCGTCCAATCATGGCTCGGATGTTAAATTATCGTGACCGGGACATCGCCCTCAAGGCAGCTCGGGATAAGCGGCAATTGAACTTTGAAGGCAACCAATTTACCATATACCCGGACTTTACGGCAACTGTGCAGGAGGAATGGCGTAAATTTGTACCAGTCAAAAAGAAACTGCGAGAAGCTCAAATCGACTACGCCCTCCTATACCCAGCGCGCCTGCGAGTCACACATCAAGGGAAAGAATCGTTTTTCACCAAACCACAGCAAGTGGAAGACTTCCTAAAGCACCTCCGACGCTACAATAACCCCACAGGTTTGCCTAACTCATCCCCAAGAACCGACTCACCAGAACCGGAGTAAGGCAACTTGCAACTTGACGGAGTCGCCTCCGAGAGCGCAGATGACCACATAGACTGCTGGTAACCCTGTCATGGTAGGAAAGGAGCACTAGGGAGTGCTACAATTGAACGATGGACCCAAATGACTGAACACGCCTGCGTGCCTGGAGGCCGCCACCAGATAAGTGACAGTTGGGATCAAGGGACACAATCTACTCTGGGCACCCCTGCCCTCTTGGGGCTATGCCACTCCAACGCTGGTGCTCTCTGAGGGCGGGGAGAGTAAGTGCTATCCCCTGGGAGGTCCCCCCAGAGGGCGCTCCCCACATGTTTTATGCTGGAATTACGCCAGCATTTGTTTCTGGGCTAGTTGGGGGAAAAAGGAGGGGGGTGGGACATGTAACTCTGGCATAATTGGGATGCTTCAGTGGGAGGGGGAGGGTATAAGGTTGTTCATTCAGTTTCTTGTAATTCGCACGATACATGTGATGTCCAATTGTACTGTTTTTGTCAAATTCCATCTCACACACGTAAGGGACCTATCCTGAAATTCAATCCACCACACCAGCCCCCATGACTGACCTAGTGGGCTCCTCAGCAGTGAGGATCCTCACCTGGAATGTTAGGGGTTTGGGAGACCCCAGAAAACGCCGCCAAGTACTGGCGTATTTAGACAGACACCAGACACACATTGCTATGCTCCAGGAAACCCACATTAATCCGAGACACAATAATTCCTTTGTCAGTAAATGGGCAGAACATAGAATTTTTTCCTCATATTCTTCCTACTCCAGGGGGACAGCAATAATTATAAAAAAAAGGGTTTCCCTTTGTCCCAATAGGCTCGATGCAAGATCAGCATGGTCGCTACTGTCTGGTCTGGGGTAGACTTGGCACAGACTCCATCACTCTGGCTTGCTGTTATGGCCCCAATGTAGACTCACCTGAATTTTTCACAACATTATGGGGGAAAATCCTAGAGGTAGGCTCCACCCATCTTATCTGGGGGGGGATTTCAATGTCGCGCTCAACCCCACAATGGACAGATCTAACCCCGGCCCACAACATTCCAATGCCTCATGCAAAGTGTTGCGTAACATAATGGGAGCTAATGGAGTAATAGATGCTTGGGGGCACCTCAACCCACACACGGCTGAAGGCACACACCACGCAACTCAGTACGCATCTTGGGCCCGCCTGGACTACTTCCTTGTTACACGAGGCCTATGTCCACTGATTGCCGAGACCAAACACTTGGCCAGAACATATTCGGACCATGCTCCGGTAAGCCTCTCATTTAGCCCCCCGGGATATGACGCCCCACAAAGGACCTGGCGGCTCCAGCCACTAACACTGCTAGATCCGGTCTATCACGAAGAACTGGGACAAGAAATACAGGACTTTTTACGGAGAAATAAGGGATCGGTGGACAGCGTAGAAACAGTATGGGAGGCCTTCAAGGTCACAATTAGGGGGTTCTGCATATCCAAAAGCTCGGGTGTACTGCGGGACATACAGAGGTCCCTGAAAAAATTAGAAAGAGAGATCAAACAATTAGAAACACGGCTCGGAACCAGCACTGATAGACAAATGCATCGAGAAATTAGAGACAAAATCACTGAATACACAGCCAATGCTGATAGAGAAGCGAAATACAGGGGTAAACATTGGGTTGCACGGAAATACGGAGAGGGAGAACGCCCTGGGAAAGTATTAGCAGACACAATACGCAGGCCACGTTTCACAAATACTGTCTTGGAGATCACGGGTCCGGGGAGGTCATATACAGGAATACTGAGGATATACTACGCACCTTTACTTCACATTATGCAACATTATATACATCACAAAGACACGGCGAACTCGATCTCAATGCTTATTTAGAAGATGTAGCATTGGGGTGGCTGGGCGACAATCAACGGGAGTTCCTTAGCTCCCCTTTTGAGCTGGACGAAATAAGGGAAGCCATAATGCATATGAAATCAGGAAAAATACCGGGATCGGATGGACTCCCTATAGAATTCTATAAAACATATATTGATTTGCTCGCCCCCATCCTCCAAGAGGTTTTTGAAGACGCACTAGACAACGGTAGGCTCCCCCAGTCCATGAGAGAGGCGCACATCATCTCTCTGCTGAAACCAGGGAAACCCATTCAACACTGTGACTCATATAGACCACTGTCACTTATCAACTGTGACACTAAAATCCTGGCAAAGGTCATAGCAAACAGATTAAATTTGATCATGGATAAGCTGGCCCTCCTGGATCAGTCGGGCTTTATTCCTGGTAGAGCGACCACCCACAACCTACGAACTTTCTTTGCAATCCTCCACAACGTGGACCCTGACTTGCCATTAGCGGCAGTTTTTCTAGACGCCACTAAGGCGTTCGATTCAGTAGAGTGGGATTATTTACTGGGAGTCTTACAGCGTATGGGCTTCCCCCCAATATTTCTTTCTTGGATTAAGTTACTGTATAACCTTCCGACAGCCAGGGTTTGCATAAATGGTCACACATCACCTGCCTTCCATATTACCAGAGGCACGAGACAAGGGTGCCCGCTGTCCCCCCTGTTGTTTGCTGTAGCAGTAGAACCCTTGGCAGCTAAACTACGCCAACGTCATCAAGAGAAAGCGTTGCGGTGCTATATGCGCCAAATTTTGGTATCATTGTACGCAGATGATATCACTTTGTATGTTCGTGACCCGCAGGCTAATCTTAATCCACTTCTCCGGGAGTTCATAGTATTTGGGAAAATGTCGGGGATACATATAAACTGGGGAAAATCGCAGATCTCACCTCTCACCCCTGCAACAGTCCAGTTCCCCTTAGACTACCCTCTGGAGTGGTGCCACTCAGACATGCGCTACCTAGGGATTCGCATCACTACAGATAGAGATGAGCTCATGCGGTTAAATTACGGTAGAACTTTAGACCGCATTATAGACAATGTCACACGCTGGATCTCCTTGCCCCTCTCGATGGCGGGACGGGCCTCGTTGATCAAGATGGTGGTCCTCCCTCAGGTGCTATACCTCTTCCTGAATATACCATATTATCCTGGACGGACCTTTTTCACAATGTTGCAAACCGAAATGATCAGACTAGTGTGGGGAGGCAAACAACCCCGATTACAATGGGGGGTACTCACCAGGCCCTATGTACAGGGGGGATTTGACATCCCAGATTTTGAACTGTATTACACTTGTGCGCAAGCGCACTATGCGTATTATTGGTTCCATCCTCCCCGCTACATGCCGCACGTTGCGGTAGAACACTGGCTGGCAGATCCTGTACCACTGGATGGTGTGATATTCCATCCCCCGCCCAACGAGGTACGACGCCCACCTCGCTAACCTGCACACTGAAGGAATGGCACCGAATACTGACGCTACTAAATTGCCCCATGCTCTACTCCCCACTGCTCCCCCTGACATATCATCCCCGAATGCAACTCCTCCAGGAAAGAGGGTTCCAACAGCTCCTGGGTCGGACCAGCATTTCCACATGGGGCGACCTATATTATAAGGGTGAGTTCCGTACACTAACCCACATATTCAAGGCGACCCAACCAACTCCCTTAGATGGCTTCCTTTATATCCGACTACGGCAAGGCCTCCGTACCTTATCACCAGACTTCCCGCAGGAGCCCCCTACATTGCCTCCTCTGCAGTGGGTGTTACAAGCCACTTCCCCGAGACACATGGTGTCTACACTATACCACATGGTACACACGACACAAGAGAGGACCGCACGCCCTGCTAGAGCGAAGTGGGATAGTGAATTGGGATATGTACTTACGGATGAACAATGGGGATACTGCTGCGAACACACGGAGCAAATTGCTGCTAGCCATAGGCTACGTATCACGCACTATAAATTTCTACATCGCTTATACTACACTCCGGCGAAATTACATAAATATAACCTGTCAGACTCCGATCAATGCAGAAGATGTAGAGCCCCTGCGGCGGATTTTTTACACTTGGCCTGGGAGTGTCCCGCAGTGCACATGTTCTGGGGGGCTGTATTTGACGCCCTGGATCAGATGACCTTGCAGACCCTAGAGCGCAACCCCCTGATCGCCTTACTCGGATACACAAAACATGTGGCCAAACCGTACCGTAAATATCTGGCCATAGCCTTACTCATGGCGAAACGCCAAATTGCGTGTCGATGGGGCAGAGGACGCGCACCGAAATTCAAAGAATGGATCACTGCTTTAGTATATTGTCAGGAGCAGTTCACTAACTACGCAGACTTACTCCCAAGAGCCTCACGCCCTAGGGACATCTGGGATCCTCTGAAAGTGTATCTTCTCACACATACCACGCCAGCTGATGTTGATAATACATCGGTGCAGGTATCATAATAATACACTGTCCTTGTGATCGTAGACTCCCGTGAGATTCACCTCCTGCACGCACATTTCTTGTCTACTATTCCTCCTGTATCCACAGTGGGCTGATGTAGGGGGAGCCAGAGGGGTCCATAGCACAGATACTATTTGTCTATGAATTGTTGTGAAGGTTTGCCTCAGAACACGCATACATAACAAGAAATTGAAAGTCCAAAAGGATTGGGTGAGACGATCGCACAATGCTGCTCCATGGGCCGAATTGTTACCAATACTGTGAGCTGGAAAGTTATATGTACTTGTGGTGTAATGACCCTGTGAAAATGGAATGAAAAATGTGCATCAGATCCATTGCATGTATGTACTTATACATTTTGAACAGTGATATGTGTTTTGTGTCCTACATATGTCAAAATCAAATAAAAACAGTTTAAAAAAAAATAATAATAATTCTGGTCTGCATGGGGCCTCTGTGGGGCCCCTGGGCAACTGCCCAGTGTGGCTATGTCTTAAGACGGCACTGGCGCAGGGGCTGTGCCCCCACTCCTTTTATGGCTTCGTAATATAAGCTTATTTAAAAAAACAACAGTAAAATGAATATCCGAAATGTAGGAATTGTATGACATTTTTAGAAGGCCTTCTGCGTCTGCGTGAGCATGTGCCTGATTGAGCACTGCTAGGGCTTACCCACGCACAGCCCTTTTTCTTCTCTCACAGCGCTGTGACGTCAGTCTCATTTCTCCACCTTCCCCTAGAGCACCGCTTAAAAACAGCCTCGGGCAATTTGCTTCCAAGCCCTGCCTGTTCAAGTCTGCATGCCACTCAGTAGTAGTTAATCCACCCTTTACCATCTCCCCACAGGGTAAGGTGTGGCCCACAAGCTTCACTGACCACATCCACCCTGTGACGTGATAGGAGAAGATGGACTTAGGAAGCATGCAAAAGACACCACAGACAAACATATTTCGCCAGTCTGTGGTGTCAGGTCACCTTTTATTTAGTGTATTTCAAGTCCGAAAAGAAGTCCCTTTTATAATGAGGACGAGCATGCGCATGAATCCTAGATTTGATCGTGCTGTGATGATGTGACGGGACCTTTTCCAGCAACATGACTACATCAGCAGCTGCCTCTAAAACAAGTAAATTGGGAGAAGAAAGTAAAAATCTGTTCCATCTCGTCTCTTTTTCTTTCCCTTTCTAACGTCTGCAAGAACAACGGGGTCAGCGCTAAACTCTTCACTGCCACAACTACATGTGGTTGTTTTTTAATCTCCAGTGCAGGTTATATGTGCTTATTGTTGGGGCAGTGGGACATCTAGATGGAATCTGCAGGGAGAATAAAACCAGCACTAGCAAAGCCGCTCAGTGTAGCTGGGTACTCAATGAGTGAGGTGTTTCGCGTGTTTCTGTAAATGGGTGAGTTATTGAATACGGAGGGTTGACTGAGTGGATAGGTAAATGTGATGACTGGTTATATGAATTGGGTGAATGATAGTGGGAAGCTTGATGACCATTGGTGAATATAAATGGGTAGGTTATTGATGTAAAGTGGGTGAAAGTGAATGAATTGTTGAATGTGTATAGGTTAGTGTGTATGGTGTGTAGTTTAGTGAATGATCTTGAGTAGTTCAGTAAGTAACTGAGCGGATGATTAGGCATGATAGGGTGGGTAGACGAAAGCTCATTAAAACACCATTAATTGACTGAAATACAACTTGCTGCCTACAGTAATATATTTTAATTGATGAAAGTACAACATTGAGTGGGTGAAACAGTGTGAATAAGTTGAATCAGTGGAAGGGTAGATGAGAATGCATGATTGAGTCTCTGAATGAGTATGAATGAGAGGGTGAATGGAAAAATGGGTGAGTGTGTGAATGGGAGTTTGTGGTTCAGTGGGGGGAGTGAGAGTGTATGGGTGGATGGATGAATGTGAGTTGATGAGAAATGGTGCAAAGCATACGCTGGCAATACTGGTGAAGGTTTGAAGGGAATCTAGTCAGTCACAGGCCTCTTGCCTCTTAACTGGGTCTGAAGGCTCATTGGACTAATGCATCGACTAAGCCTTCCAAAAAGGCTAATGATGTGTATTCGACCCAATGGTTTGAACTTCGGCTCCCCACTCAGCCTCTCATCCAACTATTGAGTTGGGTAAAATGTATATCTGTGTCTACCCTCCCGCCTACCACTTTTTGCAATCACCAGCCGCCACTGGATTATGAGCAAAAATTCTTCTTTTAAATCATACAACGGCTATGGGTCTTCAGTTTTCCAAATGATCAGTAAGGGTTTATTTTGATGAAAATGATATTTGATTTGTATCATTACATGAACATCAGGCCTCAATATTGTAAATAACAAGAATACAAATCGGAAGTGTATTTTGTCAACATTTACAAGTTCATTTGAGAATCAAATAATGTCTTCCTCATATCTTTCTGTTGCTCGGATCATTCCCACGGAGGCATGAAGCTCTGTAAAGCTTTACATTTTTTGCTGACGATGAAAATATGCATGAAAAGTCTTAAAGAGGACTACTTTTTCTTCAATATTTGGAACTGTTTACTTCCTGACATAGCACTTCTAAAGTTTTAAGTCTAAAATTAAAAATCGGAAATATTCAAAAATTAAACACAAAAAAAGAATCGGGAAAATAGGGTAGGTGAAGGAAGAGAAAACAGGAAAAAACAGGAAAATGTCGGAAGAAGGGAGAAAAGAGGAACGAGGTGAAAATGAAAAAAGGAAAAGGAAATGGAAAAAGGGGTAATGAGGGTTACACCCAGAGGTAAAAAGGGGGAGGGCGGCAAAAAAAACAACAAATAATTAAATGGGAGAAATTAAAATAAGATAACATAGGGGGAAACAAGTGTTAAAATAGAAGCAAAGACCAAAGAAGTAAAATAAGTTATGAGGTACATTTGGTGTACTAGATTGCAAGAACAACACATTCTTATGTTTTCCCAAATGCTGTATACCATCCCACAGATATTGGCTCACATGTTCAATTAATTATTGAGATTATATGCAGGGCCACTGGAATTATGCGGCAGGAGAGGGCCAATTTATGTGGCAAGGTTGACAAAATTATGCGGCAAGAAATGCAAATTATGCAGCGGGATGCAGTACATATTCTGATAGTTTTACTTAATTTGTTTGTCATTTTTACACTGTCTGGGCATAGGTTACACTTCATTAGTTCCAGTTTAACACCCAAACATAGTAATAAGAAACAGAATGGTGACCAGTCAAACTTTGCAAATAGCCTTCCACTGCGCGGGAACATGTGTTGCCTTGATTTTAGTAACTTTTGAACCGTTTGAGCTAGAAACACATTTTTGGGGTTATAATCTGCAGATTATGCAGCAGATAATGGATTATGTGGCAAATGCAGCAGATCCATAGTTATGCAAAAAATGCCGAGGCTGCACAATCGCACAACTCCAGTGGCCCTGATTATATGTGTTTTCAAACAAATAATACTCTCCAGTTCTGGCTATCAATGTTCTTTCAGAGAATGATAGTGTTCTTAGAGGCACCCCACTCCAGGTTACTTATACAATTATATTATTTGATCTACTAAACACCAGGAAGTCTGTGGTAGATTCATTTGCTAGCGATCCTTTTCTTCCAAGGAGCACTTCTCCACCAACAAGTGGTATAATTGTGATTGATCAGGTTCCTTTACTTTGCAAGCTAATCCAGACATCGAAAATTGTCTTGTTATTCATTTTAATAATGTATTTTTAATTAAAAAAATTCCAGGTTTTACCCATTTGTTCAAGGCACCTTATATGTTGGGTTCTCTTGCAGCAAATGTCTGCATTTTCGACTGACTGAAAAGATGTTAGATTACAAGTCCTTTTCTGCTATGTTAACATTCCAATGAGGAGGAGCAGTCACTCACAACCTCTAAACTAATAACTTTCTGCCACTTGCTTTGGTTCGAGGTAAGACAGGAGCAAATGTTGTTCTACTGCAGGGCTCAGACCGACAGGTCTAAGAGGAGGCAGGAGCAAAGGCCCATCTGACCCTCGTGCCAGATGCTTGGGTCCAGGGAATGTGGAAGTCAAGGTCATACCATCCCAAGTCTGATCTTCAAGGCCTTGAGCTGAGCAAGGTTGATGCTGCTCCCTCCACATACAATGACCACAATTGGGGCCAGGTTTGTACTCAGACGGCCCTCACTTTGCAGCCGCTGAATCAGCCCCGAGTAGATAGCTGCCAAGGAGGCCCCACAGGCTGGTTCCACCAGAATTCTCTCATCATCTGCAGGTGAAAAAGGGAAAGGGATAGCAAATTTATTGCTTGTACTCCCTTCTATTCCAACTTCTATCACATTATCCTGATGCATCTATTAGCTCAAGCATTGCACAATGCGATCCACACTCTCAACACTCATCCACTATTTGTACTAATATGTCTTCTCAATTCCTCTGTACCGTACCTGTTTAACTGCTCATCTGCCATGCTGACCAACCACCTTGTCCATATCGAAGACTACCTACCACTTCAGTCATAATAGTCACCACCTCAAACTACGCCACCAAAATTCAATGACCATTACCGCCGACCCACTTCGTTACCACCACTGGCTGTTCCTTGGCAACAAACAGAAAAGGGAAGCAGCCACCTAATGCCCATGCTTTACACCAACATCTTCATTTACAAACAGACCCTCCCTAACAACACCATCGTAGGCACCTCCCTTCCCCAACCATTGAAACAGCGGTATGCAAATGCAGGTTCGGATGAAAAAGAAAGAGAGAAATAGTGAGAGACGGAGAAAGAGAAAGTGAGAGAGAGAGAGAGATAGAAAGAGACAGAGAACGACAATGTAGGTTGGAGAAACCAAACCATGGAGCTGGAACTGATATTACACCTCACGTGATCTAAGTATTATCTGCCCAGCCCAACCCAAAACATCCCCCAATAGTTTACAATTGTCCAACTCTTATTGTAGCCTTGAGACTGACTGTGGTAGTCTAATTACCTCATTACACTCACACAAGGGGAAGAACCCAGGAGGGAAGTCACAGGAATGGGGGAACAGTCATTCAAAGAAAGGGGTTGGATGCATCCCAGAGTTATTGTTTATAAGCAGGACTTCAACCTGCTCACCTAGGATCCTTAACTGAAGACTGACCAAATGCATATTAAACAGGTTTCCAACATGATGGAGGACAGGAGAAGACTGCATGCAGGCCTGCAGGCAGGACTGGAATTCTAAAAAGATCAACGAAGCCTGTCTGGGGTCGGTCATAGTGGGAAGCGGTTATGACATACTTGTTTCTTTTCTACAATGATAATAGTCACATGCCAAGAGAAAAGAAAGTAAACATAATATAAGGAAAGAGAAGCAGTGAGGAGAGAAGATGGGGTGGGTTGGGGTGGAATGGGATAGGACTAAAGTCGTGGGTGAAAGAAAAGATGTTTGTATTGGTAACATGCAAATGAAAAGAGGAAGCGACACAAAGTGAAGGATGTTTGCTTGGTGGAAATGTCATCACTCTCTATTTTGGACAAATTTCATTACAGAATTTCATACATTTCGGTCAACTGTGTTATGTGTTACACCGTTCTATTCCTAATGACCGCCTCTCACTATATGCCATTCAGGTACTTATAATGTGTTTATTGTAATACATTTTATGTTTTTTTTTTAAAAAGATATTGAAAAATTCAGTAATCTATCCACAAATGGACTGACGAAGGACATAACAACTATGAACTCAAATAAAATGCAATAAGGTATGTCACGATGTACGGTAAAGGATCAAAGTCACAACTGATTCAATGAGGATGAGGACCTAATGCTAAGAAGAATGCTGAATGTTCAAAGAGTGCAGAAGAGATCATGAAGCTCAGAAGACTATCTTGTTGCTGAGACTGGAAAAGAAATGACTTGAGATTTCTGTGAGCAGAGATTAGGGCTACTTTGACACTGAAGCAAAGAAGGTGATGCAAGCATTGAAGGGACGTCCACGAGGAAGCATGGAGCAGCAAGAAAAAATATCTTTCAATAGTGATTTGGGAAGGCTGATTAGAGAGGCTTTGCTGCCACTGAAGTGGGTGAGGATCAGAGATTAGACAACTGTCCAGATTTCACTGATAGAAAGAAGAATTAAGTAGAAGGTGTAATTGGCTGTTGGCCTTTTGTGTCAGTGTAACAGAATGCAAAAGCATTGAGAGTTAGGAAACAAGAACAAAACGAGGGCGAATTTCAAGATGGGCTAAATGTATGATTTTGTGTTGGGAGAGTGCAGATGAATCTCTTGAGGAGAGAATACGGTATTCTTTTTTGAGAGATTAGGTTTCAAGGAGAAGTAAAACATTCAATTTTCAATCAGCTTGAAGTGAGTCTTCAACCAACTAATGTCATTTAAAAAGGACACCCTTTGCCATAGTTGGGTGTTATCTGCTTTCCTTTCAATTCTATGTTATGGTACTAGGCATTCCAATAGCTATAAAGGCTGAACAACATGGGTGATAAAAATGACCACTGGGCACTCATCAGGACAAGAGAATAGTTAGTGACCTGGAAAACTTCATCTTAACCAATCGGTGTCTTATAGAGAAGGAGAAAGGGAACCATTCCCAGATGAGCAAAAGTAGAATATGTTATGTCTGACCATATCAAAAGCCACTGAACGCCACTGTGTATCACCAACAGAGCGTATATGCATCACATCATCTAACACCAACAGAGTGGCTGCCCTGATCGTCCAAAGGTGCCTGACAGAGTATTGTAAGAGCAGAGAAATGTGTGCTTTAACTTAGTGATATGGAACTGGAGGGCCAATATGTTTTGATTGTTTTCCCTACTTAAGACAGGTATCTGACTAAACATAAATCTCAATTAAGGATACCATAAGCGAAGAAAGTTTTCATGATTTTAAAGATGATAAACACAGATGCAGGAGAAAGCTTTTCTGGAAATTGAGTGGGATTAAGCTGTTTATAAAAAAATGTGACCTTTATGGTTCAAGTGATGTGTTGCGAAGTGGTGGGCATCTTTCTGGAAAGGTATATAGGGAAAGACAGCGACCTTATATTCAATGCAATGCGAACGTATAAATATTAGAGATTCTCAAACAATAAGTTTAAGGTTTTGGAGGATTAGGTGGATGGAAGTTTGTTACATTAGAGGTTTGAGAGAGGAATGCTTTTTATATGCATTTTTTGGTTGTGATGGTAGGTCAATTTGTAGGTCTAAGCTTTCAGGGTCTTTCTGTCTAAAGCTATTACCTCTTCATTTCAGGTTTGCAGATTAATTTATAAACAGCATTCATTTAGTGGACAAAGACATTTGACATAATAGTTTTGAGTGTGAAAGGATAGGTATTGTCCATGACCTCTTGTGAGGTCATCCACAACTGTGGTGTGATCAGGCGCGCAACGCCCATAGGGCTCAAAGGGCTTCAGCCCCCCCACACCCCTGTCGTGTGTGTCAGCCCGGGCTGAGACAGCTTCCCGGGCTGACACACAGACAGTTTTTGAGCTGCTGTGGGCTGGCTGGGCTGGCGTCCGTCTTATTGCAGTCGCAACCGAGTACTTCACAGGTCTTTAAAAGACCATTTACTTGTTAACGAGGCTTTGTTGTTTTTTCACCCCTTCTTAGAGCCCCTGCATCTCCACTCTGCCTATTGCTGGAAGAAGTAGCACCCCCCCCGAAATTTGGCTCTAGTTGCGCCTTTGGGTGTGATCAAGTGTAAAAGTCAGAGTGGCAGGAGAACATGTGGGGAACTACGTGATCTGTAATTGGTAAATGAAACAAATGATGCTCCTGTATGCAATTGTAATCCGGTTACCCATAAATGCCAATAAAAATCAATAAAAAAAAAAGTGTAAAGTTCAGAGTGTGAAAACTGATTCAACGAGCAGAAAGAGTGGGGGTTTTGAATGGGTACATGCATATTTTAGTGGGTTTGCGTGGGCGGAAGAGTATGGTATCATTCCCATTGCTTCTCTATTTAAGTACATACAAAACAGGAAAAGGTTAAACACCATGGCAACTGAGAGACGTTCAAAGGAAAATGACCAAATGTGATGGAAACGCATCAGTGCATTCCGATAAGTACTGCTGGGAAAGGATTACATAAAAATCCCACCATTAAATGGGTTAAAGGAGGAAAAGTGAATGGGATTTTAAAGCAATCCTCTAGTATACTTACTGGAGTTTTGGGCACATTACCTTGTTTCCGGGATATAATTAGGTTAATATGTTCCAAATATGGATGGCAACTAGAAGCCCACACAGTGAGTGATTAGGAAGGAGACATACCTTAAAAACATCTGGTCAATGTTTTGGGTTGGAGTAGTAGCAGATAGTGTAATCACACAGGAAGATGCCCTGTGAGTAATATTAAATCATTTATAGTTTGGAGAATTGTTCAGGAGAGGTACTCCTGAAGCAATAGAGGCTGGTAGCCAAGGTTTTTGGCAGAGGATAGTCAGGATGCAAATGCAGGATTCAGATAGCATGCAACAAAGAGCTATTGTCAGGGCTTGTCTTGGTGGCTTCTTCAGCTACGCTACCAAGATCTACAGACTGTCGACCTCAGGTCCCCTTCATCTGATTTGGACTCTAATTGAGGGCTTCAGTGTGAACAGTGAACTTCCTGGTCACCAAAACTATGCTTCAGGTGTGCAGTTCCAATTCTAATGCCAATGCAATTAACCTCAGTGAGTCAAGTCAACTGAATAAATCAATTAGAATATTTAGGCAAATTTGCTGTAATTTAAAGATTCTAGCAATAGGTTTACTGAGAAAAAAACTATGCTTAATTTGAGCCTTTGGGTGCAGGTGGGGCCCACTGGCATTCATTTTTGGGGATCACAACTTATTTTCATCATCAGACTTTGACTTTGACCCAGAACATAAGAGAGGAAGGCCAAAAAGTGGGTTTGAAAGAGGAGGCAAAGATGGAAAAAGAGGTGACAAAGGGAGAAAGTAGGGATGAAAGAGAACCTGAATGAGTGAGCTAAAGGGAAAGGAGTGTTTGGCAGCTGATGAAAGAGGCATGAGGTGAAATAAAGAATAGGCATTCTTGGTATTCAGCAACCACAAAAAACATTTGCCAGAGCTGATGTTGGGCTTCTGAGAAAAAATAGTGCCCTGGCACTTATTCTTTTGCAAACTAAGCACTGGAAAAGGTCATCATGAAGTTAAATTTGTCCCCACTTATTTTTGCGTCATTAGCTCCTGTTTTGTGCTGATAACTGAATGGATGTCCCATGAAGGAAAGTGGTATTACTGGATTATGTGATATAGTGATAGAATTTTCACAAAAAATATAAATTTGGTAAAGTGCACGGGAAACTACTTTCGGTTCCATGCCAGAACACTGACGTACAACATATCGACCTGCAACAATATTAACATCAGAATATAACACTTTATCCTCAAGGTGAGTAGATGTGGCGTTCAGAATAATGACTCTACACTTCCTTCTGTATACTTACTTGATATAGTGTTAATCAACATTTTTGCAAAACAATATTAAAAACTCGATATTGTGGTAGAGCACCCCATTTTCTGCCCATAAGCGTGATTTTTTTTATCCTACTTTCTAAATGAGAATATGATCAATGACTGCTACATTCTGGTACCTACCAAGTATCATTAGACCCTGTTATTCTGTTGGCACAGCTTTGAGAATTTGTTTCATCAGTATTTTATAGTTGTTCAATGTAAGGGGTCCTAGTGCTCACCTAGGAACTTCTCCATGGCTTCCACAGCTTCCCGGTCATCCACCACTTCAGAGATGATTGGGCACTCTCTGGCACACTGCAGAGCACGCTCTGCTGGGGACTTGGCTCCTAAGCACGTTGCTACGCTGTAAAATCAGAAAAGATTCAAAGCAATGGAAGCATTTAACCAGAAGTAATCTCACACCCGAGAAGAAGGCGCCTCATGATCTGGCCAGGAAAGACCCTGAGCTCCACCAAATGCCAGGACAGGGCAGCGGATTACCCTGAGAGAGCAAGCAAAGTTAGGGAGCCCTTGATTTTTCAAAGGTACTGAGAAAAAATATATAATTTCAATGCATTATTATTGTTAAGAAAACTAATATTGAGCAGTTTAATTATCGTACTGAGTGACAAAGTGAAAATCTTGCTAGTTTTTGTTCTCTCCCAGATATTCCAGTTATCAGCATGTTTCTCTATTCAACAAATTTAGATTCTCTTTGTGGCTCAGATTCTGTTCACCTGTAGAGGCACAGTTGCCACTCTTCTCTTATGAACTCACAGAACGGACATTACCTATATAATAATCTTCATGGAGAACTAAAAGATTAAGCACTTGATTTATATCTTGGAGTATGGATACTCTACTGCAGTGGCGACAGAATATCCATACCGCCAAGACTGTGGCCCGTCCATCCGATTTAAGTGCGGGCAGACCTTTGGTTTAATCCCGGGGGATACTACTCCATCTCTGCTGTGATTAAACTCCTCCATAGGCCCTTACTCTATCAAGCCCTCTGAGGTTGACCTCTAATTCCACCCACCTAATTTAAATGGGAGGAATCAGAGGTTAGTTTTCACTGCCCGCAACTGCCAGGAACACCCTGAGAAATTGAACAAAGATTCTGTTTGCGGTTTGCGTGGAGCAGTTTGCTTGGAGAAAATTCATCTGAGACATATATATAACCATTCCCCATGATCAAACCGGCACCTCACCCTTCCACTCTGTAACATTTTATTAGGAGGTTCAAACGCAGAATCAAGGCACAATTAATATAATGTGACCCTACCTTATATTTTGGCCCAGTTCCCTTCAACGTCTCCTCGCAGCAGTAACTAGTCTGCCAGGCACTGTTAGTCACTAAATCTGAGTTATAGACTCACCTGGTTATGTCTGGAAGAGTGATCTTTTTTCCAGCCTTTAGGCATGCGTTCAGGCAATCGGCCCCCTTGGTTTCCATGGCAATAACAGGTACATCAGCCCAGCCGACCTCTTGCAAGCCATCCACCACACCCACGAGTAGGCCTCCTCCTCCAACAGACAGAATGATGGCCCCTGGTTTACATGGCATGGAGTGTTTCAGTTCCTTGATGACGCTGCTGTGACCTTCCCTGGAAGAAGAGCAGAAAGACCAACTATATCATACCGCTATCAGGAACACAAGGCATTACAAAGAGAAAACAACAGGTATATAAGAGGAGTTGGACTCACTAAGTGTCTGTCTACATGAAGTATTGCTCGACACAAATGGTGGGGAAGAATTCTATGGCCCTCATTAGGAGCAGATCAGAGCATGAACATTCAAATATGCAGGCACCCAACACTCACTTTACGTAACTCCTAAGCTAGATAGGGGGTAGGCAATGGAATATCATGCACCCAATATTCACCGTAGACAGATCCCTACTAAAGCAGGGGATGGTAATTCAATGGGTAAAACGGGCTCCCTCGGAATTATGCAGCTGCTGCATTTTCCTCATAATATTGAATTTACTGCACTTGACACTTTTTCAACAAGCTGCTGCGCAATTGCAGATTTTAGGTAAAATGTGTTTATAGCTCAAACTGATTAAAGGTTGATGAAAGAAACACACTTGTGGTGTAACACAGAAGCAGCCACTCTGCAAAGGTTAACTGGGCAACTTTCAGCCTTTGATGGCTATATTCAGGTAGTAAACAGGTAGTAATAGGTGAAATGTTACTCAGCTGCTCTTAATATGCCCAGTGGAAGAATGGGCTGGGAAGGGCTTTTGGCTGGCTGCATCGTGAAAAAATCCTTGCATGTTCACATGTAATTCATAGTGTAAATAACTAATTTTTCTTTGTCATGAAAATGTTGTTTCATTATTTCTGTAATTCGTGTTAAAGTAGAGAAACTGTTTTCAGAGCAGCAGTTATTTCATGAGTGCAGAGGTCTGATGACTTGAATCTTACACTGCCTGCTAGGAAGACACTTACTTAATACATATGTAGTGTGGATTACAGTTCTGAAAGGCTCTTGAGTAATGGAAGGAGGTATTTCTAAAGGCATAAGTGTTGCTACAGAGTATACAGAAATCTGAAGACCAGTTCTAAAACAAAATATCACACTTCTGTTTCACAACTACTGGCGCTATTATGCTCTTCCTTCCCATCTTTGACTCAACCAACAGTGACAGCATCACACCAATCAGCACCCCACTATACATCTTCAAATAAATTCTGTATGTGACAATTTACTCCCTTCAGCATGGCGTTCAAACTCTCTGAAAGTGTAAACAAGGCCATTTGAACCCACCATTTTTTTTTTTTACGGAGTTTTATATAGCTCAAACTTGACCCGAAGGTATCGGGCATCAGAGCACTTTACATAGCACCAGTTGCATTACATGAGGACACATTCATTTTTGTTAGGCACGGGGAGATTAAGGGATTTGCCCAGAATCACAGGATGTTCAGCGTCATTGCCGAGACTCGAACCCAGTTCCCCAGATTCGAGGTGGACCACCCTAGCCGTTAGGCCAACTCCGCCTCCTAGTAAATACAACCTACGTTTTCCAAGCTTTGCCATTCAGAGGGGGGGGGGGGTCTTTGGTCCATGAATCATCCTCTCTATCAGGCTCAAGTGTCACGCTACCTTGCTTACCTCAACCTATTCAGTAAAACCTTCTTCCTGCAAAGATGTACCATAACACTTTCCAGTGTTCTTCTCTTTCCTCTCCTCAAGCACACACATGACACTTTCTTTTCCTCTTGTCTTCGGTACCTTCTTTTCTGACACACCACAACAAACTTCCTATCCTTCCTACACGTTGTATAATCCCTTCTAACAACAGAGCAATGCTTGAACTCTGCCACGTGTCCATGACTCTGAGCCCTTCTTTACACGTTCATACCCTCTTGGCTGCTTCAAACACAGGGATGGTGACCAACATGGAACAGGAAAAACACCATCCTTGTATCTGCATTCCCGAATGGTAATCGTGGTTTTTGTTAAAGCAGCCCGTTTTCCTTGAAAGAACCAGGTGAACCATTTTTTTTTAAGTTTCCTTTTTGGGAAAACATTGTGGAGAACTGGCAGTGGTCACCTAGACTACTGCCTATTCCCACTGAGGCGTCCCCCACAATTCACAAAGAGACACCTTCCCCTCTGTGACTCAGTTACCATCTCCTTTGAGGTATTGGTAAAAATTCAATGTCATCGATACATACAATACTGAAACACATTTAGGAGGGAACACTACTTGATCGCCCCTTCCGAATTGTAATTCAATATTGGTTGGTAAATGCATTGAGAAAGTCTGAAATGCTTTTCTAAATCCCAAAAGGGGATTAGAACATTCCATTTTGCGGTTGCAAACAATGTGATTTTGTGAATTGCAGGGTTTGCGACCGCAACAGGGGCTTTGAGCATCTGGTCCCATGAATGTCTCAGTTATCTCAATGGGGCTGGTAATGGGAGCAACAAGAACCACTGGAACACTCTGGGTCCAATGTTTTTCGCCTGAGTTTTCTGCCTGCTAAAAGGGGGGTGAAATATCTGAAAGAACCTTGGGAAAAATGGGAAAAACATAAACGAATAAGTGTGAAAATCCATTTATCTACATGTTATTTCCTAAATACATTAATTCAGAAGTGTGCTGATGCCCAGGATATTAGTAACTCTGGGGCAAGGGAGGATACTTGACTGTTTTGCGGCCCACCAATAAACGTGCCTTTTGTGGCATGTATTGAAATTGTGTATCTTTATTACTTAATTTATCTTCTTCATTAACCTTTATTAAGGTTTCGCTCTTCATCAAGCACATTCCCATTAGCTATCTCCTGCAGTCAAGTACCTAAGGACACATTGCTTTAAAGCTACTGCCCACTTTGACCGCAGAAAGAGAAGGAGAGGACCATGCTTCATTCATGCATTCAAGCTATTGGTTCTATATCTGTGGAAACTCTTATTTCAACCCAAGCCACGGAATAAGCATCTCCCTGTGTCTATTCAGGAACCTCCTTGGACGATCCGTGACACTGCCAGGTTGCAAAAAGTCCAGCACCAAATTGTGCATACGAAGATCCCTGTTGTTCCAGAATTACTCACAGGATGGAGATCCCCGGAAACAAGATCACTATCCTCTCTTAATAACCCCAGCTCTTCAAAAGAAATGACCTAAGAAAGGATTGTACAGAGTATCCCACTGAGGCACGAGAACGGAATCGTTTGATAGAATAGTGTCAAAAGGAGTGCAGTAGATCCTGTATGTAGGTTGAAGATGAGTGGTGGGGCTTAGCCACAGCTTGTTACCAAATTAAATAGCAAAATCAACAAACTGGGCTACAAGACAGATGGTTGTTGTTACTACTCCAGCAGAGACCAGCCTTACAACATCAGATGCTGACATCCTATTCCTTAAGTTCCACCATGCACTCCTTTTACCATTTCAAAGTTTCATCCAAGCAGGGATATAGCACATGCATCCCAAATTATTTTACCAATACCAATATCAGAGATTTGTCCCATCATTTAAGTGACAACTAACCACCACTGTGCCTGAGCAAGGGTGACCTGCAGAGTGACATATATTACACAATCAAGTTACATTTCATGACTTGCATTTCATTGCCAGACCATGGGATGATTAACCTAGACGCAGACACTCAACACTCCCTCTAGGCAAGCCTTGGCCAAATTAAGTATGAGTCAGAGGTGAAACATACACACATTTTCTCTAGACTTCCCTTTGTTATTGTTAGGGAATGATCAATGGAGAAATGTGCAATTTACGTTTACTCCAGGAATTTCCTTATCATACCATTGGATAAGCAAAGGAGAGATTAACACTGGATACAAAGACTAGTAGTCTTCTTTCCAAAGAAGGGAAGGACATCAGTGAATAGATCTACTTACAGGAGTGCAGGGGTGTCAAAGTGGAGCTAAACAGCCAAGAATCCCTCAGAACAGCATATTACAAACATTGGCCATGGGCAATGAATAATTAATGTCACAATATGCACTCCAGATATCTTCTTACCAGATAAGAGGATGGTCGAAGGGAGGTACATACACCCAACCCTCACTTTTGGCTAACTCCAGCGCTCGTTCGTTGGCATCATCCCATACCTGCGAATAAAGGGAATAAGATTAATACGTGTGTTTTATTAAATGTATGAACCTTCTCTTTCTGATCTCCGACAGAAAGTCCAGAATGGGGAGCAGGGACACAATGTAAGTAAGTCTGGTCAGGAATGCAATCTTGCAAGGCAGAAGAAGAGATGCATATCCATAACTGTAGAGCATTGGCATAGTTGTGCATGTCCAGGACTGCATCAGAAAGAGGTTCTACATGGCATAAATAAAGTGCACTGCAAGAACTATTTATGGTAATGGCACTGTAACAGCAAGAAGTAAAACAGATCGTTCTACAAATGCACTCATGCATCTATGTGAGAAAACCATATTCAAATATGAGAATGGGTCCCAGGGGGATCAGGGCGCGAGCCCGCTGTATCCCCCTGGGGTTTTTCGCGCGGTGGGAAAATCCACTCGGCGCGAGGCCCTAGTAAGTTAGGGGGCGGGGCTAGCGGGCTGCGCTCGTGAGGTGCTGGCGGGCGGGAGAATCTTCGGGACGGCGGCTGACGGGAGGTTTTTTCCTGTGACTCCCTCAGGCGGCGCGTCGTGTGAGGTGTGAATTTTTTCATCAAAGGCGCCGGCGGTTGGCGTTTGAAGCGTGAATTAATTGATGATGGCAGAGGAAGAAACTGTGGCGGACGCCCTTCGCATTATTTGCGAAGCTGGGAGAGAGGACTTGTTACGTACCGGTGCTTCGGCGGTGGGAGCAGGTATGTCTCGGCCCCGTAGGAAGGCTGCGAGGGGGGTGGCAGTGGCAGTAGCTGAATGCTTACCTTCATCAGCCAAGGCTGTAGTGACAGCAGCAGGAAATACTTTCCATGAGGCGAGCCTGCAGGCCATAAGCAGGCCTCTTTTGAAGAGACACAGAGTCACGAAGGTACCTGCGCGCTGCGCGTCAGCTCCTGTCATAATGGGGAGGCGGGTCAGGTTAGTCTCTGCCCCTCGTAGAGGGAGAGGGGGTAAACGGGGATTTTCAGCCCATCTGCAACATGACTCTGTAATGTTTAACACTCTGTCTGCTTCTAAGATTCAGCAACATGAGGTCAAGTTAGTTGGGAAGAAGACACTTCATGGCAATGATGGGTTCAATATTGCGACTTCAATGCAAGGCAGTTTCTCACAGGGTATTGAACGGGAGGATGGTAGCAGTAACATCCCCCACAGGCAAATTGACATTGCTCCACAGGTACGCAATACAGAGAGTGTGCCAGCATTGGTAGACTATGCTTTGGATAGTGACGAAGACATGATAGAAAATAATATTTTATATCCAACAGCTAGACTGTATCCGGGAGCACGCGGATTGGCATCGTCATCTGTTTCGAATATAGGTTCAGGTGGGGGTGAGGTGGTACTATCTTTGTCTCCACATCCTAGAGGCCCGCTTGGTCAAATGCACAGTTTTGAGATAATTAATTCTGCCTCATCATCATTGTTACAAAGGAACGGTTGTTCTTCACAGAGGCGGACATCAGAACATTCATTTTCAAATACAGTGTTGCCTTCAGAGGAGGTTTCTGGGCAGCGGTCGGCGCACTTAAGTGAAGCTAAAAGAAATGACGATTTTTTCCCTGCTCCGAGTGAGCCTCCTGCTGGTCACTTCACAAATTTCGATGATTTTTTCAATCCACAGGAAGGACAATGGGTTTGGGCTGAACATACTAATCCTCTTATTTTTTCAGGTGCATCATCGGTAGACGTGTCCAGGGGGAGAGCTCGGAGTGCATCAGCAGCTTTGAACAGGAGCGGTTTGAAGTTTAAAGCGTCGACGGTGGTACAGTCATCGTCTAGTCTCGCTACCTCATCAGCTAGGGAGCCCAGTGCGGGTCGTGGTAAGAGTTTAGTCAACCAAGGCGCAACACGTGCGGTTCATCAGGTTTCGGTCGGTCATCCAGAGCGGATGGCTGCGACCAATTGGAGGGCATACGATGGGGGTGTTGGCGATGGGGAATTGCCTGGGCACAGTAATGATATAATAGCTTTTGCAGATTATCAAGACGTTTATGACGAAGATGAGGTTTTTGTCGCAGAAGAGGTTTTTCAAAGTAGAGATACTGATGACATAGCTCAAGATGTACTGGGGGTGATGATTATGTGGGGGGTGGTAGGGGGGCAAACAATGTCTTTGTTTCATTGCAGGAGTCAGGAGCGGACTTTCCATCGGAACAGAAAAGCGGACATCGTCAGCGCGATGATTCTGTGAATTTTCAACAGCGTTCCACGCAACTTACTACAGGTAAGCCGCGCTGGTGGATTTCTTGGCAGCAACCGGTGTTAAATCAAGGCATTTCTCGTTCAATAGGTGTTGGGGACGCTAATTTGGAGTATGAGGGTGGGGTATATCCTGAATTTGGAGACAAGAGTGGGAGTGTTTCTGAAGGGGGGTTGGTGGGTCGAGCTGCGGGAGGATCCATTAATCAGGTTTCTGCGGGTGAGGGATCTACTGGTAAAGATAAGGGAGGGGGTAGAAGATAAGAACATTCACAAGAAGTTGCCATATATGGGCATAGCTATGCCTTTGGGTACCTCATTTATCGGACAAGACAAAAAACAGGATTTGGAATCACGAATACATTGATGTGTTTAAGCTCTTACATAGAGATATCCAGGCAAAAGAAGGGTCCAAAGAGGAGGAATGGGAGCTGGCCAGACGTCCTAGGGTACCTAGAAACATAGATAACTGGACATCAGCATTTTTAATTTATGCGAGCATTTATTGTGAAAGGTATTCTGACAGGGCAGTGGCTATGTTTAAATATATGGACACGATACGGAAAGCGCAAATGCACTTTGGTGGTTTTGCCTGGTTGTCATACGTAGATATGGAGCTGTGGGTACAGTGGATGTCCTCCGCACATCCGCCGGCTACTACACACACAGCTAGTAGTCTACCTATTACATACCGGCCCTTTCAGCCGCGACCCGCCCAATTTGGGGCGGGTTGGGGGAATCGTGGACAAACCCAGATTTATGGAGCATGTTGGAACTTCAACAGGGGTAAGTGTTCTAGACAGTTTTGCCGTTTCAAACATGAATGTTCACAGTGTGGGGGGAGACATGCCATTACTCAATGTTTTTCCAACCAAAAAATTTGGGGATCAAGGCAGGTTCCAGAGAGGTAGGGGATCAGCGTTTCAACCTATCACTAAGGGCTCATACACCAATTAGGCTTGAGATATTAGAATTTTGGCTGAGGGATTACCCAGACGCAGAGGCGTTGGCAAAGCTCCTTTGGGGTTGTCGCGAAGGTTTCAAGATAGGGTACCAGGGACCTAGATTGCATAGATGTCTGATAATATCAAGTCGGCTAAAGATTTACCCGACATAGTACAGAAAAAATTGGATGCCGAATTAAAAGCAGGGAGAATAGCAGGTCCTTTTCAGCAACTTCCTTTAACCCCTTCGATGCTCATGACGAGCTCTGCTCGTCATGCTGCGTGGTGGGCGTGGGCGTGTGCGCATGACGAGCTGAGCTCGTCACGACCACGCCCGCGATCGGAATGTCCAGCACCTGGGCGGAATTCCGATCGCGGCGAAGGTGTTAAAGCAGTTGATTGTGTCACCTCTGGGCTTAGTTCCTAAGAAAATGGCCGGTGAATTTCGCTTGATTCATCATCTTTCTTGGCCAGAAGGCAATTCTATCAATGATTTTATATCTACAGAAGATTCAAACGTAGTGTACAAGTCAGTGGATGATGCATTGAGGATAGTGCGGGAGGTGGGGGCAGAAGCAGAATTGGCTAAAAGTGACATACAGTCGGCCTCTAGATTGTTACCGATAAATCCCGCCGATTTTGAGCTGTTGGGCATGTTTTTTAAAGGAATGTTTTACGTTGACAAAGTTATGCCCATGGGCTGTTCAGTGTCGTGTGCCTTGTTCGAACTCTTTAGCACCTTTTTACAATGGGTTTTTTCCAAAAAGACTGGTCACAAGGAAGTTTGCCATTATTTGGATGATTTCTTGTTTGTTGGTTCGGCTTTTTCAGGTCAATGTAGCGAGGCGCTGAAGCAATTTCAGGACATGGCAGATGAGTTGTGTGTTCCACTAGCCCCGGAGAAAACAGAAGGCCCAAGTTGCAAGTTGACATTTTTAGGTATCGAAATTGACACCATAGACATGATGGCACGCTTGCCGGCTGGTAAGGTACAAGAAATCAGGTCGTTTATTCTGGAAGTCATGGTCAAAGATAAATTGGAACTCAGGCAGGTGCAGAAGTTACTAGGATATCTTAATTTCGCCTGCAGAGTGGTCAGAGCAGGGAGAACTTTCTGCAGACACTTAGGCTTTGCAATGTCTGGGGCTTATCTTCCACATCATAGGATTCGTTTAACTAGGGCTATCAAAGAAGACCTTTCCGTTTAGCTTTGTTTTTTGGAAGATTTCAATGGCGTTTCCCTATATTTTATGGAAAATGACACAGTTTGGCAGTTTCAGATCTTTTCAGATGCTGCAGGGGCTCATGATTTGGCATTTTTTGGGAGGGCCGTTGGTGTCCGGAGAAATGGCCTTCTAATTATATTCAGCAGGGCCGCAGTATTGCCTTTTTGGAATTCTTTCCACTTATAGTGGCTTTGATGATGTGGGGCCATGAATTTCGAGACAGAACCGTTCTGTTTCGTGTGGATAATATGACAGTGGTCAACTTGGTTAACTCACAAAGGGCAAGAGATTTAAGAGTTTTGCGCCTGCTGCGGGGTTTTATGCTACAATGCTTAAGGTTGAATATTGTTTTCAAGGCTAAGCACATTCCTGGAATTAACAATTCAGTTGCAGATTCTTCATCTCGTTTTAATTGGCAGAGATTTCGCAGCTTGGCGCCACGGGCGGACACAGACAAAACGCCGGTTCCACAGAGCATCTGGGTGCTGGGGGAATGAGGATCGCTGAATTAGTGGAGCACTCTATAGCCCCTTCTACCCGTCGGAGCTACCTTCAGGCCTGGACAGAATTTTTGAGTTATGTTGAGCAAAAGCAAGGTAGTTTTGGGTTAGTGGAAGTTAACAAAAGTCTTATTCGTCAGTTTGTATTATTTTTAAGCATGAAAGGTTTATCTCACACGACGATTTCTGGTAAGTTAGCAGGAATTTCTTTTTATGGCCTTCTCTGGTTGGGTTATGATCCAGTAGACGACATTTTGTTGTGTAGGATGTTAAAAGGGCTTAGTAGAGAACGTGCTTGCCACCCAAATTTGAGAGAGCTGATCACTTTTGACTTACTACAACAGTTGCTGGCAAGTTTGCCACCTTGCTGTTACGATGTCTGGGAACTTAGGAGATTCAGGTTATGTAAGATTTGGTTGTTTTTTGGCGCATTTAGGATTTCAGAATTGTTAGGTCTAGGTGTTAAATCGGGCATTCAGACAGGTGAGGTGCAGATAAAGGATGGCAGGTTGAGAATTTGGTTGAATAGTTCAAAAACAGACCAACTAGGCAGAGGTATGTGGGTTCATTTAAACGGCAGTGGGGTTTTGGAATGTTGTCCGTTGAATGAGTGGGGTTCATTCCTGCAGTCGCCAGTCTTTAGAGTAGGTAGCATATTCTGTCATTTGTCAGGGAAAAAGATTTCTAGTGCTCAGTTTTTGGCTGTATTAAGGAAGGTGTTGGTAGTGTTGGGGTTGGATCCTTTAGCTTTTGGCACGCACTCCTTTAGGATTGGGGCTGCTACGGGGGCTGGCAGAATGGGTTGGGCCCGGGAGGACATTCAAAAGATAGAAAGGTGGAAATCAGCTTGTTGTGCCCGCTACATGAGAAAATGAATGTGTTTTTTGCTGTATATAGTTCTTTTTTATTCAAACAATTTTTGTCTTTTGTCTAGGTCGCTTACGAGGCCCTCTGTCTACGAAAAAACGCACCTGGTTAGTGGGCCACTCTTTTATTAAATGGGCGGCATTTTTGCAGAGCAACAGATTTATGGAAGATCACTTGGGCTCCAGGGATCGCTCACGAAGTTTTCTGGAAAGGCAAAGGGGGGATGAAGTGGTCTGCTCCAGGGCCGGACTGGGAAGGGAAACCGGCCCTGGCAAACTGCTCAGCCGTCCCCCAGGAGGGGGGAGAGGGAGGTGCGGCTGAGCTGTTAGTTAGTGCCGGTTTCGGCCGATTTTGTTACAGGGGGCCGATATTGCCGGCCCCGGTAACAAAAAAGGCCCCCCAGGGGCCCAAAACCGGCACCCACCCTGGCGGCCCACCGGGGAAACGCCCGGTGCCCGCTACGGCCAGTCCGGCCCTGGTCTGCTCTGTTTCCAACATTGTCAGAGTTGTCGGCGACAAGGGGTTTCCCGGACTTATTAATCATACACCTGGGCGAAAACGATCTGGTGCAACTGACAGGTTTATCTTTGATAAAGAAAATGAAGCTCGATCTTGCAGTATTGAAAAGTAATTGGGCACATACATCTGTGGTGTGGACAGGTTTTGTTTTTAGGCAACATTGGAGGGGGGCGAGGGATCACACAGCTTTGGAAAAGGCGAGGCGGAAGCTCAATAGAGCGATGACAGTTTTTTGTCAAGCAATGGGCATTCAGATATTGTTGCATGATAACATCTTGGGTACAGAAGGTCACCTTTTTAGGGAAGATGGTGTACACCTTTCTCAAATGGATCAAGTTTACTACCTTTTGGAAATATGGGAGTTCCTTGCTCGTTTTTGGAATGTAGATTTATGGTGTAATAGGAATATCGTTTAGAATATGTGGCTGGGGTCTCTAAGGTCTTGGTGGCGGCCAGGAAAACTCTTTGGGTTTTCCTGGGTGGCGCCTTTTGTTGGGGGGTAGGATAGTCTAGAGCGGGCTATCCATCCCTCGGGGGGTGGCGGGGGGTGGGGGGTGGTTCAGTAAGCTAACGACGGGAAAAGAAATGATGGGGTTTATTGCTTTACATGGTTTTAATGATGCAACTTTTGTTGGAGAAAAGAATTGGTATTTGTCATTCAAATGTTGGGGGTTTGTATTTCAAACTTTAATGCGTTTATTGACTGTTCACAATGTTTATGAATTTTGATATTTATATCATATATATATATATATTTATATTTAGTTATCTATTTATTTCTTACCTGTCTTATTAAATAAAGGTGACCTTTTTTGCTATCATCAACAAAGAGTGGTTTTTTGTCTCTGCGCGATGGGTCCCAGGGGGATCAGGGCGTGAGCCCGCCGTATCCCCCTGGGGTTTTTCGCGCAGTGGGAAAATCCACTCGGCGCGAGGCCCTAGTAAGTTAGGGGGCGGGGCTAGCGGGCTGCGCACGTGAGGAGCTGGCGGGCGGGAGAATCTTCGGGACGGCGGCTGACGGGAGGTTTTTCCTGTGTCCCGCCCTCCCACCCTATATATATTTTTTTTAAAACACACAAAAAAAAAAAATTCACCATAAGGCAGGTGAGAATATCGCTGTTTGGAAACCTCTCTATTGTAGGCGCCTTTTGTTGGGGGGTAGGATAGTCTAGAGCGGGCTATCCATCCCTCAGGGGGTGGCGGGGGGCGGGAGGTGGTTCAGTAAGCTAGGGAGGGGAAAAGAAATGATGGGGTTTATTGCTTTACATGGTTTTAATGATGCAACTTTTGTATCAGAAAAGAATTGGTATTTGTCATTCAAATGTTGGGGGTTTGTATTTCAAACTTTAATGCGTTTATTGGGGTTTTTGACTGTTCACAATGTTTATGAATTTTGATATTTATATCATATATATATATATTTATATTTAGTTATCTATTTATTTCTTACCTGTCTTATTAAATAAAGGTGACCTTTTTTGCTATCATCAACAAAGAATAGTTTTTTGTCTCAAACCTCTATTTAAGTGTTTTAAGTTGAAAGGAGGCTGTTGGTTAGGGATGAGGTGCAATTGTTTTATTCATTTATTTAGCTATTGAGCTGCATGAGAGTCATGAGAGAGCTTTACAATAAAGATTATGCATTACTTTGTGAAGTATGAGGAACTGGGTAGATCTGGGGAGTACATATAAACCTTATAACTCCAGAAGGGCAGGAATATGCTGCAAAAAGAAGTTCAGTGATAATTTGTTGATGGCCTTAAGGGTCACATGGTCACAAGGGCATTGGATGAGATGTTCGACCTCACTGCGATAATAGCAGTGGTTGGTGATGTGCATTTGTAGAACAGTATAACAGTTCATCTAGGAAACAGCATTTATGAAATAGCCTGATGAAGGCTATATATATATATATATATATATATATATATATATATATATATATATATATATATATGTGTGTGTGTGTGTTTGAAAAGTTCTCACCAAAACCGCCGCTCACCTTCCAGGCGGGTGCTGCTACCATGCGGTGGTGAACCGCGAGTCATGCATCCAATTTACTTTGCTCCCACAAAGTCCGTAGCGCACACACGAGTTCAGTTCATTCATAGTTTATTTCAAATATTCACTGTGGCTGACAAACGTGTTTCAGCCATGACGGCCTTTGTCAATGTATATATATAGTAACATGACCAGAGGTGAAGAGGATTTGCCAAGAATACATACCTTCTCCAAATACTTCCACATCACACCCGTACCCCTTTAGCTTCTGCACTATTACATCCGGGGTGGAACAGGGTACCAGGATGGAAGCAGATATCCCCAGCTTCTCAGCAGCATAGGCAACCGCAAGGCCAGCATTACCACCTGGAGAGAGGGAGGAATGGGCACAGAAGTAAGGTAATTGTAGAGAAACAAGACGTGTGTGAGTGTGTGTGTGTGTGTTTTTTTAAAAAAATATATAAAATTGTGGGCAGGGTGAAAGCATGAAAAAAGAGGAGGAAGATGATTGTGCAGAGAACAAATTGGGGGAGGAGCAAGAAATATATGAGATGGCGGGGGAATAGAGAGAGAAAGAGAATAGAGAAGGTAAGGGAAAGTAAAGAATGTGGAGTAGAATAGCAAAACAAGCAACAGAATGTGCACAGACAGAATCTGAGGGAGCGCTGCAAGAAAGTGCACATGTGTACAGAGGCAAGAGAGGGAAAGGTCATCAGAATAAGGTAGTGTATTCACAGCAAGACGATGGTGAACAAAGGCAGACTGTGATGTTCAGATAAACAAAAAATGATGGACAGTGTCTGTAAGTATGTGAGAGAGAGTCACATTGGTGGGGAATGAGAAGGAAATAAAATAAGGGTATTGAACTGTGAGAGAGGCCAGAACAGAAAAGGACAGGGTATAGACATGATAAGAATTACCATAGCCAATGGGAGATACTCGTAGAGAGGTAGAGAAAATAATGGAGAGAGGAGGCAGCATGGGAAAAAGACATGGAGAAGTAAGCAGCAATAGACAGAAGGTGGCTGATGGAAAAAGGGATGAAGATTTATCTCACAACCAAAAAAACACTCAAAGACCGATGTGCACCATAGTACATCCAGAGAGAAAGCATCATTTGCAGACACTAAAAGACCAATGAACACTATGAGATATACTATCAGAAAACTATCCGAACACTATCAGACTTCTTAAAATAATGTGAAATATTAAACACATAAAGTTCAACAAGTATGGTCAGACACCTAAAATACAGTGGAAAAAATCAAATGTTCACAGATAAATTGAACCAGACATGTAAAACCCAACAGGTACAATCAAATAACCAACTAACACTAGTCAATACCAAATGACCAATGTATGCCATCAAAACAGAAAGAAAATTGCACGCTCTTAGACAACCGAGACTAATAAATAACATAGGGCACTCAGTGAACAAAAGGTGCTAGAAGACACCATTTGGCATTCAACTACTGATAGACAGTATCTGACACCCAAAGAAAAACAAGCTCAATCAGATACCAATTGCTAATGGGCACCATCGAACACCAAAAGATAAACATACCTTGAGATATTTGCTACCTAAGTACAATTTTTAGAATCGCTCATTACACTCATAGTAAACTAGACAATATCAAAAATGCAACGAATAACAGGCTCCATCAGGCAACCGAAGATAATGGTACAATAGCAATGGACTAAAAATCCATGAACTCTAAAAGAAACTAAAAAGATCAACATACACAATGTGATAATCAAACATTAACAGTGTCATACATTAAAATACAATCACTCATGTCACATATTCAAAACTGAATCAACCAAAGATCAGTGTAGACTAGCGGATAAGATATTCAAACACCAACAAACACTATCAGATACCTAAAGACACAGCAGGCTCTGTCCTACCCAAAGGCAATTAATCATAATTTTGTATCCAGAGAAGTAGACAATATCAGGCACCCAAACACTTGCAAGTACTCAAAGAGTCAAAGACAGTTTAGTCACTGACCCAGTAAAATACACATGGGCACACTTAAAGACTGAAAGGCATTGTGATGGATAGCTCTCATTACATCAGGGGGCTCTTATAACAGCTTTCTAGCTGACCTTATCTATGAGCTGAGCCTTGACTAAAGGGACCTGAGGTCTTCCCTATAACACTCGTGTGGCACAGACTCGAGCTAGGCCTTCGTTATCCACATCAATCCGAAACAGTAAACTTGAGCACATGCCAGAGATTTATGAGAGAGTACGTCAAAATATACATTACATTTGAATATTGCACTAAGGTTCTCATTTAGAGTTCTTAGAGCCATTTAGGGTAATACCACAATTTAGTAATTGAACGTTACTGCAACTAGTAACTGGTAAGTGGGATATTATGTTTAAATAACTCCTCAGCTCTGGCAGAAACCTCTCTCTCTACTCAACTCTCTCTCCAACTCTTGACTATGTAACACATTGTATGGATTATTGACAGGCTACGGGGAGGTTTACCTGTTCCTGTAGGTATATGTATTGATTAGTGAAAGAGAGCGGGAAGGCCAGCCTGGCACTGCAGCTAAATTTATTGATTAGTGAAAAGGAACCGGAAAGACTGTCCCCCCTGGACCAGGTATCTCTGCCATTGTTTAGCAAGATATGAAATAAGCAGGCAATGATATGGTGATTCGATCATTCACAGTGCTTTTGGATAAAAAAGATTGAATACAGATTAAATTGAGACGCTGTACCGTCAAAATTTGAGACATATAAAGTATATGGACCTTCTAGGCTCTCCATGGGCAACGTGCTAGCTATTAAACACCTGAGGAGCGGATTAAAAGAGTATCAGTCATATCTAATGTACAGGCCCGCGTTAAGATAAATAGATTTATGTAAACCATTTCTTACCATGGTGGAATAGTGTTTTAGTGTAACCAGTGAAATGCTCTGGGCTCAAATTGCAACGTTGTTGCTAATATTAATTTGTTTCTTTCGGGAAAATAGTTGAATTGAGTTTCAAATTCTCGTGGTTTTGCTGTGATTAACTCATTTTAATTTTGAATCGAAATGAACAGCAGAGGTTTTGTTTTAAGTAATATTGTATTGTTATAATTAAGCGAATGATAAAATATCGAAATAAAGAGCAAATAAATATTGTTAAGGGCATTATTGACGTTTAACGTCACCAGCCACTTATGCATTATGTATTTTAGTGCATGTTCATATCGTTCCAATTGAGTTTGTTTATACTGTTGAGAGGAAACTGCATCTGCCTATATACTATGGAACAATATGCTGAAGTCAGTTGGGGCGAGGTCAAGAGAATAGGACTGGAGCAGGCCTCCTCCTGTCCCAAAGAGAAACTGACTTTGCCAATGTAGACCTATTGGCTTTGCAAATACTTTTGCTGATGGTGTTAGAAATGGTTATTGCTGATGCAGAAAAGCATATGCTAAAATAAAAGAACAATGATGTAAAGGCATGCATGCATCATCATGCTAAAGGGGCCCCAGCATGATTACATGTACGTGCTTTTGCATCACTACGCATTTGTGAATCCGTCATTAATCACCCCCTATATTTTTTATTTTTTTTTACTGTTCCAAGATGGCAGACGTCTTTCTTGGAGCATTAAATTAAAAAGAATATACAAATCTACACAAAAGAGCATTTTCAGAAAAGAGTGGTTAGGTAACAATATGCAACTGCTAACCTCTCCTAAAAAGTGAAATTGACAATAAGAAAAAGGGATGTGGAGGGGCAGGGGAGCAATGGAGGAGTGGGGAGATGGGGCTTTCAGATACATTCTGCTGATGAGCAGCAGTGATTAGCTTAGCGGGGAGGTTGAGTAACGGGAGGGGGGGGTTATTAAAAAAAAAGTTGAGCAGGACGGATAGGGTTGGGGACAGCAACAGAGGGATGTGAGAGCAATGGAAGAGTGTGTGAGGCCTGGTGTTTAAAGGGGAAGTAGCACACAGGGCAAAGGGGGAGATAGCAAGAAAACACATACACTCCCATGAAGTGCTAAAAACAAAAGAACAATGTGTTACCGGATGTAAGCAGTGGAAAGTTATTAGTCATCCAATTCCAATCAAAAGGTTGGTAAAGAAGGTATGCTCCAGGAGAGGTACAAAAGCAAGAAGAGGAAGCTAAGTCATCACATAGGAAGCAAGCAAATAAGACTGGTAAGAAAGTCAACTAATGAAGTGCAATGGGCTGACAGAAAGAACACTGATAGTACTGGTATTGTCAACAACAGGACTTTCGACAAGAGACAGCCAAAGCTGTTTGTAGGGAAGAAATAATAAGTAAGAGAGAAAGAGAGTGTGCGTGCTTGTTTGTGTGTTACACAAAGGCAGATAAACTCTAATAGATTAGTAGGTCTTTGCTTCAAATGTATTTGTTATTATTACAAATTAGGTTTTGTATTTTTTTTTTATGTTTTACAATTCTTTTGGATTTGAAATAGACATGATTTGATTTTTAAATCCAGAGCCGTGTTTCCCTTAGTTTTGCTTATTTCTTAATGACTAAATTGTGGCTTAGTGAATTAAGGCCTGACATTTGTAATTGTAAACAGGAACAGATGGGCTGCTGGAGGCTACTTGTTATTATGTATCATTTATAAGTTACATGTAACTACAAATGTTACTGGGGAACAGAATGCAACAGAGTCTCTGGTATTTACCTACAGCTGCACACACTAAGGCTATATTTTCCCTTGCAAGGAGAGTGTATTGTTAGTGCTGACAGCGAAAATAAGCAATGAAAGGAGGAGCAGTTTGTTAAAACAGAGCACTTGTGGCAAACTTGAGCTAGACTTTAACACCCCGTTTGGATCCAAATTTCTTAATTTAATGGTCTCCCCAGTCTTTTAGCAATAAATCGACAAATCCGTTCTAAAAGGAAGCCTTGTCTTGTTTGATTGGGCTTACTTCCTGGCTTGTTGGATGCTTGAATTAATTTTTTCCACTAAGTACACTTTCTTGTTGGCTTTAGCTCATTAATCTTTTTGAGGTCTGAATCGCCACACTATGGGGGCATTTTCATTAAATGACGACTAGATTGCATTAGAATAAGGGATGTACAGTATTTTTTCACGTTGGAATGACAAGATTTATTCCTTTTTGTGGGTGATTGGAGTCAATTTATTGACAACTAACAATGGGTTCTAACTATTCCACAATATTGCCTTGCAAGAGACTTTGAGACATTCAGGCAGCTATGGTCTTATTGTCATATGATTTATTAAACATAACTTGTTTTCCAGGTCCTACAGTAGAAGGGGAGTAGCTGGTAGTGTTAGCGTTTCATACTGTCATTTCTTCTCACTCTCCCTAGATTCTCGTTCTGATGCTTGTAAAGGTAGGTCCGTTTTCCTTTTGCTTGAAACTCTCTTGGTAGCCATGGTAGAGCAGTCAAGGGAATCCTAGACCACCTGCCTGGAGCCAGGAGCACTAGCGCCTGCCTGCTTGCAAAAATCAGGGTGCCCTGTGAGGGAGTGGAGAGTGTTGGAGGGAGTGAGGTTCAGTGGGTGGGGAGCCCTGTTAAGTGGACTCCTTGTGCGAGGTATGAGGAAAAGGCTGCTGCACCAATACGGTCATTGCCTGTGTGCAGGACAGAGTCGGCGACCCCCGTATGCCAGGAGAGGGACACTGTAAATTTAGCAGTGTGTCGTGCTGCACCGATCAACCCAGAGCCTGTGATTGGTAGCAATGCAGTGACCCCATATGCCAAGAGGGGCTGCCTGGAAAAAGAGTGCCATAAGAAAATGGGCTGTAGCACTGTGCGGTAGCGAGACGGCGACCCCGTATGCCAGGAGGAGCTGCCTGGGAGAATATCACTGTGCTGATTGGGCCGGAGCCCATGAACTGTGAGTTATGGTGACCCGGTATCCCAGAAGGGGTCATTGGGAGCACCAAGAATTGTGATTTGTTCTCCGCTTTTGGAGAAGTGAGGATGCTGTGACAGTACTTGTGCAGCATTCTGTCTTCGCTTATTCATTTAGCCTTCAGTATACATTTTCCTTTTTTATTCTTCATTCCTTCCTCTCACCAATTCTCTCTCTGTCTTGCTGTACTCTTTCTTCCTCCTCAAATTCACCTTTGCATTTTTTGCTTCCTTCATTCATTTTTTTCTAATTGCTTCTCTTAATTTCTCTCTATCCTGTTTCATTCCTATCTTCTAGCCTTCATCTGTTTTTCCCTTTCTTCCTTGACGTCTGCTCCCTTTGATACCTGTATTAGGTACTCTCTAGTTACTTCAATCAACCCCCCTTCTTTCAAACTTACCAGATTTTCTCTTTTATTTTATTTCTTCATGTGTGTTCCATCTTCCTTTGATACCTCTTGTATACTGCATCAATTTCTTTCATGGCTTACTTCCCTTTTCCCTTCCCGTTCATCGTTTGCCATTTTCCTTTGATTGTCCTTCCCAACTAACTCATTAACCCTTCCTCACTTCTTTCTCTCTTCCTCCTTTCTCTTATCACTTCACTATCCCTCTGGATTAATTAATCCTCAAATACTGCTTTACCTGATGAGCATATGAAGTGTCTGCTGCCTTGCTCCACATACTGCAAAAAAGAAAATGAAAAATTTCATTGGACTTTCAGAAGCAAAGGAAACAATGTACAATGCAGGGGATGATGTCCCAGTAGCTGGGGAAGAGAGAGAAAAGGAATAGCATAAATAAATATATATTGCTCTGCAACTTGAGCTGGAGTGTCACAGAACCAGCAGATTCAAAATGAGATCAGGGGATCCTTAGGAATCCCCCAAGTACATTAGATCCAAGTTTAGGATACAGCCTCGTCCTTGGTCTGCGGATTCCTTTCAAGATCACAGATTTTAAGAAAAATAAAAAAGGAAGACCACTCTGTTCTGAGGCAGACGGGCAGGTTGCAGGGTGAGGCTGAAGAGTATGTCCTGCACTCAGAGCCTGTAATTCACCAACAAAGCCTTTACACAAAGGGTGATGGGAGCACATTGCTAGATAGAGGGTGTGGCCAAAGTGTCATGTACCACAGGTTTAGAGCCACATGGCTGGTCTGAGGGTGCGGCCAAAGTGTCATGTACCGCAGGTTCTGGGGGCACGTGGTTTTGCCCAGGGTGTGGCCAAAGTGCCCTGTGCCCAAGGCCAAAGGTTTTGTGCCACGGACCCTTTACACAGAAAGGATATTAGTAAGTTTTAAACAGTCAGACAAATAATTAAAATCGTGCAAGCCTCCGTTATGGAAAAGGTTCAACATGCTTCTTTAGAGGCTAGGGGACTGATAGAGGGCTTGGTTACCCCATACAAATTTACTAATAGTCAGTCCCCGGACTGAGTAAAGAATATGATCATATGATCAGCCATAGAACAATTCAGAGAATGTGAGACTATCTAAGGAAACTTTTCAGATAACTTCGCTATGGAACAGGCTTCCATCAAGGGGGCACGTGCAGCTTCCTATGTTGTTGTAAATGCCTTCAGGGATGAGTTCCGGGTAGAAGTAACGCTGGTGAGTACAGGGAGAATGGGTAGAGGAGGAAAGTTCATAATGACAGAGAAATGGAGCACGGATAGTGAGTGCAAGAGGATGATGAGACGGGAGAGATAGATCAGAGTTGACAAGAGAGCGGGAGGAAGGATATATAGTGAGATAGTCATGCAGAATAATTGTATGGAAGGGGGTGGGTTAAATAACAATGAGTGTAACAAGAACAAGGGAAAAAGAGATGAAAGAAAGAAAGGAAGAACGATAGGTCAACAGACACAGAACAGTGAAAACAATAGAGGAAATGAGACAGTATATAGAAGGAAGGGATCTTAGAGTGGCACATACATACTAAAGGAGGCAAATAGCTTGGGGGAGCAGGTGACAGAAACTTGGTTGTGAAAAAGAGAAAGAAAGATAAAGCCATCTACCAAATCATGGTAGGAGAGTGAACTAAAGGGAAGAAAAGAGGGAAACTGAATTGAGGGAGTGGCTTCAATGAAGAGGAAAGCAACAGAATGAGACACGCATTAACATTAACTAGGCCACAAGGGCGATAATTGTGCATTTTATAGGTCTTCCGATACCTTTGTGCTGTCAATGAGCCACAATTCCACCTGGGAAACAAGGATTTGTAACACTAAATTTAGAATATCACCACGTTCTCTCTCAGCCAGAGGCCATTTTAGAAGCAGAATGTCACAAGCCGGTCTTCGCACAGCCTGGGGCACAGATGTGGATCGGGAGGAGCAGGAACAAGAAAACCCCAAGTCACATCAGCCAGGGAAGACCTCTGACCCCACAAAAATCCCAGATGATGCTAATGATCATTTACTAAACATAGCCACTAGGGCCCCGCGGCAACCTGCACTGGACATGCCCGGCACGTTCACATAATTATCTGAAGTACGCACCTTCTGGCACAAGTGTCCAATTCCACGGATTTTGAAGGACCCCACTGGCTGGACATTGTCCATCTTCATAAAAACCTTGGTGCCGGCCAGAGAGGACATGGCTTTACTCTCCAGGAGGGGGGTGTTGAGGTGGAAAACATTATCTCCCATGATGTGAGCAGACTGCCCAGGCAGGAACCTGCAAGACAGAGACACAGAATACAGGATGACACACGTGACAGCCCACTAATCCATATTTACTATATTTTCAGTATGCAATGCATGGGAAGCCATCTACGTACTGTGGAGTTCTAAAACTTTTCTGTACCCTGATTAGTGACTCCACTGGGACTTGGGACGCATGCAATGATCTCAGCCCTTTTGTTCTTCAATTAAATGGTTAACCCTTTCCTTGTGTGCACATTATACAGGTAACAAGAGTGAGGTCTACTTAATGTCAGGCCTCTGATGCGCACAAGACCTGTGAAGCTGCTCAGAGCCTCATTGAGTTTTAAAGTGTGGCCTGTTAGACCTGGCACCATTGGCGTGGGTCTCCCTTCCATTTTTTGCTGTTGCCTCTTATGTTTTTGCTGGTTTTAGATGCTTTTGAGCACTGTGCCACTGCTGTTCAGTGCCACAGTGCAAGTGCTCCCTATGGTAAATTGGTGTATGGATTAGTGACTCCATGATTGGCTTGATTGGTTTACTTGTCAGACCCTAGTACAGTGCACTGCGTGTGCCCAGGGCTTGTAAATCCAATAGTGCTGGTGGGCTTGCAGCACTGGTTGTGCCACCCACCGGAGCAGCTTGTAAAGTGTGTCTCAGGCCTGCCATTGCAGGGCCTGTGTGCAGTCTGGTACTGCCATGTTGACTGGGCAAGTGCACCCACTTGCCAGTCCCTAAACCTTCCCTTTTATACATATTAGTCACCCCTATGGTAGGCCCAAGGGCAGGGTGCATTGTAGGTAAAAGGTAGGACATGCCCTGATGTGTGTGGCATGTCCTAATAGTGAATAAAAAATTAGCTAGCATTCGCGCCAAGAATTTTCAATTCTATTAAGGACACGGAGGCGAGGATTATGCTTTTTCTTTCATTTATTGCTACTCACAGCAGCCAATGAAAACTTTGTTTAATGTAAATAGACTTCATTTCCCATGATGCACATGTAACACATCACATCCTGTCAGCCCCAATAAGAGCCACCATGACCGGAAATCCTCCTCTTTCTTTGTGCGAACAATAAAGTTCAATAACATAACAATAGTCCAAACATCCTCCAACGTGGAAGAACAATCCAACTGGAAATATTGGCCTCTCAACCAGGATGAATCTCACTCCATCTTCTTCTCTGAACCTGGAAAAAATGAGAGATAGAAACCCCGTAACTTCTGCTTCAAACAGAATATAATACACACGGGTGGGTAAACATTACATACTGTAATATAATCGGGTGGGATAATCCTCGCCTCCGTGTCCTTAATAGAATTGAAAATTCTTGGCGCGAATGCTAGCTAATTTTTTATTCTATTACAGGACCGGAGGCTTCGTATTATGCTAGTTTAACGCTGGTCAAAACCACAGAGGAAATATCACCCACCGGTTTATAATAAAACTGTTTAAAGGTAGACTCAGATGACCAATCAGCCGAATGCATAATGTCTTGAATAGTAGAACCCAACATAAATGTCTTGGAGGCCATAGCGCCCCTAACAGAATGTGCTCCAAATACTTGTGTGTCAATACCTGCCTCTTGCATAACAGATTTTAGCCATCGGGCTATAGTAGCTGCGGTAACAGGTTTGTAAGGTTTTTGCAAAGCAATTAATAATTGTACCACACCATCAGGCCGAACAGACCTGGTACATTCTTCATAAGTTTTGAGACATTGAACTACACAAAGCTTCGTATTACCAGGAAAAGCATGATATTCCACATTTCGTGACATAGTTTTAGTTCTGGAAGTGATGTTAAAAGAAACTCCTTCTGGAGTGAATAATCTACCTGTAATGTCTAGGGCTTTAACATCGGAGGACCGTCTACAAGCGGAAAGACATAACAACATGGCGAGTTTGGATGACAGTTGTTTCCGAGTTAACAAATTATTTTGTGGCCATTTATTGAATAAGGAAAGAACTAGAGAGACGTACCCACAAGGAAGAATACTTTGGTCGGGGTGGGTTAGCCACCCTGATACCTTTCAACAATTTACATATTAGTGGATGCATCCCTATTGGCTTACCCTCAATCTGGGAATGACCCGCCGAAATGGCGGAGCGAAAATTATTGACAGAACGATATGCCAAACCCTCAGAAGCCTTTTTGGACAAGAAATTTACAACATAGGGTAACTCTGCCCCCACGGGATCCACGTGCTGTTCCACGCACCAACGAACCCAACCTTTCCAGGCTGAAGAATATCTTTTCCTGGTTGAGGGGGCCCAAGCCTGGTTGATGAAAGCTGAAGCTTGTTCTGAAAATCCAGGCATTTGCCAACGTTGCCGGAAAGTCTCCAGGCCATCAGGGACAACTGCTCCGATAATACCATCGGGTGCATCTCTCCATGAGGGCTCTGGAGCATCGCTGGGGACCACGGGATCATCCTGGGAGAGTCGCAGCTCGCCTCCAACAATATCGGGAACCAAGGCTGCGACCTCCACAGGGGGGTCACTAGGATCACTTCCGCCTTCTGGCGCATTATCTGCGTGAACACCCGAGGAATTAATATAAAGGGAGGAAAAGCATAATTCAGGCCCAGAGACCAATCCTGAGAAAAGGCATCCGTCACCAGGGCTAACGGATCCGGCCTCCAGCTGAAGAATTTGGTCATTTGACGATTCAGTCTGGACGCAAACAGGTCGATCTCGCAATATCCCCAGATCGCCTGTAACCATAGCACTATCTGGGACTGTAGTTGCCAATCGCTGTAGTCCTTGAGATGTCTGGAGTTCCAGTCCGCCACTACATTCGACTGGCCCGGAATATACTCAGCTATGACCGAGATTTGATGACTCAGGCAGTAATGCCAAAAGTCCTTCGCTATCTCTACTAGCATCGAAGACCTCGTGCCTCCCAATTTGTTGATGTACTGAACCGCTGAAATGTTGTCCATCCGCAATAGGATGCAACACGAGACTTGCTTGGGTGATAGTGTCCGGATCGCGAACGACCCTGCAAGTAGTTCTAGACAGTTGATGTGGAGGTCTAGTTCGCGCAGGGACCAACGTCCTCCTGTAGAAATATTTCCGCAGCGAGCCCCCCAACCCCAACGGCTGGCGTCCGACTCTATGATGACCTCCGGCAGTGCGCCGAAAATGGCTCTGCCGTTCCATGCTTCCACGTGGGCAAGCCACCACTGTATTTCGTCCCATACCTCTGGGGAAAGAGGTACTAGATCCGTGTACGAGAGACCCTTCTGTAGGTGTTGAATTTTTAACCGCTGAAGGGCTCGATAATGGAGAGGACCCGGAAAGATTGCTTGTATGGAAGAGGCCAACAGGCCCACTATCCTGGCAATCACTCTCAGTGAGAACATCCGTTGAGATAATAGGGAACACAATTCCTTTTTGATATCCCGAAGTTTGGAGCGGGGAAGCCTCAGCTGAGCTGTTTGAGAGTTTATGACGAAGCCTAGAAAGTCTATCGTCTGGGAAGGGCAAAGAACCGATTTGGATTCGTTGACCACGAACCCTAGGTTCTGTAACGTAGCAAAGGTCATGCTTAAATGCTGGGTCGCCAGGATTGGGGACTGCGCCATGATGAGTATGTCGTCCAGATACACTATCATGTGAATCCCCTGTTGTCTGAGGTATACAATCACTGGTTTCAACACCTTGGTGAAACACCATGGTGCTGAGGAAAGTCCGAAAGGAAGGACCAAATATTCGAACCATCGGTTCCGCCATTGAAATTGCAGGAACCAGCGATGGGGGGAAAAAATGGGAATGGACAAATAGGCGTCCTTCAGGTCCAACCGAACCATCCAATCCCCCTGCTTGAGGAGATCCGCCAACAGATGGATGCCCTCCATCTTGAAATGTTTGTAAGTCATGTAATGATTGAAATCCTTTAAATTGAGTACCAACCTGTAACCTCCTCCTTTCTTCTGTACCAAGAAAATATTGCTGCAGAAACCGCGAGGGCCCTCGTTGCAATACACTATCGCGCGTTTCCGCAGCAATTCTTCGATTTCGGAATCTATAAAATCGCACTCGAGTTGGGAAAAAGAAAGCTGTCTGGGCAGTTTTACCTGACAAGGGGTCTGAAAGAAATCTAGATGAAAACCCTGAATTGTCTGCAATATCCAAGCATCCTGCGAGAGTTGAACCCAATTGTGATAGAAAAATTGGATACGACCCCCTAAGGGCAATAGGGAAATGTCCGGAGCCCTTACCTGTAGAGTCTGAAGCTTGGAAATCTCCACGATAATTCCCTCTGTGGAAGCGCCTCCGATTGAAGCGCTGTCGGGTGGGGTAGAAGGTACCGCCACGTGTGGAGTCCCAGTCACCACGTCCTCGTCCGAAGTCACCTCTTTGAGGACCTTGGGAGAACTGACGGCCAAACGAGCGTCCTCGACCTCGTCCGGCCCTGTTAAAAAGGCCAGCCTTGAACACTCTTTTGATGCCCGACTGGGCCTTATCGAGGGTTGTGAACGTGCCCACATATTTAGCTACATCTTTTACGAATTGTTCCCCGAAAAGATTGCCGTCGGCCAAGGGACCTGGTTCTGCCGCGGCTAGCTCCGTGAGATTGGAGTCCATGCGCATAAGAAGCGATTTACGTCGTTCTGTTGAAACAGCGCAGTTTGCGTTTCCCAATAGGCAAATAGCTCTTTGGGTCCACCCTGCCAGGATATGGGGGTCTACCACAGTATTGGCCTCCTGCGCTTCCAAGGCCATCTCCAAGATTTTTGCGAGGGGTCCAGCGACATCCAGAAGTTTGTCTTGACATCCTCGCCAGGCGCAATCAATACCCTTTTTAGGGTCCTTCGCGAATTTTTTCAGGAAAGTTAGCAAACTGGAATCTATATTCGGGGTATCTGCCACTCTGTCACTCTGTCAGTGAGGTCTGGTCTCGGACACTGGTCTGGTCTGGTCTCGGACACTCTGAACGGAGCCTGTTTCGGACCTCCTTATCAAAACTCCTGCGAAGATTATCATGCAGGTAGGCCGCCACAGCAGGGGCAGGAGCCCAGTCAGATGACCTGGGATGGACTATATCCATGGGATTCAAGGTAAAGGGAGTAGAAATGGACTGCGAGAGATCCTGATCTATATTCTTGGCCTTCTTGGACCTTTTCTTAGGGGGGGCCTCGTCCGAAGTGTCCGTGGCATTGGTGTCAGTGTCCGTGTCTGTGTCCGGACGCTTGGACTTACTGGACTCGGGAACAGGTAGCGCCGAGAGGGCGGTAGAATGCGGCCAGGACTTAACTCTGGGTTCCGTCGGCGATGCACCCTTTATTTGGTCTGTAGGTGATGTGAAGCCATGACGCTTAGCAAATTGTTCCAATTGCTTCGTAATTGGTTTTAATGCAGTGGCTAATGCCTGCTGCACAGTCTCAGGGACTGCCTTCTTGAGGGCCTTGTTCACTGAGTCCTGAACCGAGGCGTCCAGGGCCTCCACAATGTTATCCTCTAAGGAAGGAAGGAGTAGCCACTTCCTCCTGATACAGGTTATCATCCTCTTCATAAGTGACCCAATCCTCCATCGTGGGGCAGAATTTATAACTATATCTGCGCATAAAAAAGGTCAAGAGGAGTAATGGGGGAGCTAACCCACAGCACAGAATTAATATCAGGTACCTAGCTCCTCAGCAGCAGCTGTATAATATTTTTGCAGCCCACAGGGCGTAAGAGAGCCAAAAGAGCAATAATATCTAAGGAGTTGTGCACACTCCAGGCCCAAAATACACTATTTCAGCCAAGCCGGCGTAGAATGAACTGCTCTGGGGAGAAAATGAAAGGAGAATAACTTTTAGGCTAATTAGGGCAGTAGCGCGGTGCGCAGCCCAAATCCTACCGAAAAGTAGCCCAATTGGGCTGCGCACATCGAAACCATACGCTAGGGGTTAGTTTCAGGCTCAGAGCGATGCGGCTTATTAGGGGAGCCTCGCGCTGTAAAACGCCGCCGGAGGCAGCGCGGTACCGTAGAACTCAGCGGGAGCCGATCCGGCCGTCCGCAGTGAGTACGCTGTCTTCCCGCCGTAGCGGTTTTAAAGTAATGCCCCACGCGTCTCAACAAAGCTGCCGAAGGCAGCGCAGCACTCCGGCTCCCTCGGGAGACCAATCCAGCGCCCCACTGGGCGTGCAAACAGGCGCACGATGCAAACAGACGCGCGATGCCCAATACAACAATGCTGCCAATGATTGCTAACGCGCACATAAGCCAGACATAGCGGCGCGGTTTTGCAATCAAAATAATGTACTGACATAAGCAAATTGTAGGACACAGATATGTACTTAACTTTCTGCGTGAGCAGCAAAGAAAGAGGAGGCTTTCCGGTCATGGTGGCTCTTATTGGGGCTGACAGGATGTGATGTGTTACATGTGCATCATGGGAAATGAAGTTTATTTACATTAAACAAAGTTTTCATTGGCTGCTGTGAGTGGCAATAAATGAAAGAGAAAGCATAATACTGAAGCCTCCGGTCCTGTAATAGAATTACAGCCATTTTCGTTTTTCACTATTGCAAGGCTACCTGTTCCCCATAGGCCAGAATGGGCAGTTAGATTATTACATCTTATAATCCTAACTGACTCAGGGAACCAGGTAGAAATTCGAGTTTAGTATGCCTGAACTCAGGATGATAAAACACATCTTTTAGTGAAGTTGGTTTTAACATTCTGTGTTTGAAAATACCACTTTTAGAAAGTAGGTATTTTCTTGCCTAACTATCCAAGCCTGCCTCTGCTAGGTTGTGTATTCCTTGTCTGGAGTTTGAGTGACAGGGGCTGGGGGATTCCAGGAGACAGGGTGAGTCAGCACAGAGCTGAATAGAGAGATCTGCATGCAGATGGGAGGGAGGAGTTGCACCTGGGACCTGAATAGGGCTGTGCCTTTCCTCCACAATGCTGGCTCCACCTCCTGTGGTGTGTCTGATGTCCCTGGCCTGCACTGTCAAAGGAAGAGAAGGAGTCCTGTAAACAAAGTGCTCCAGGACTGACCAGAACTGGTTTGGACTAAGCAAAGGCCTCTCTGCCTTCAGAGAACAAAGAGAAAAGTAGTATAAATATTGGGACCCAGACCCAAGAACTTTAGATCACTTCTGGGAATCAAGACGAACCTTTGCTGAGGAGAAGAACCAGGAAGCTGAAGGAGGAGACTACCCCTGTGCTGTGTGCTTGGGGGTTGGCCTGCAGTGGTTGCTTCATTACCAAAGAGAGGAGAAAAGGACTAAGTGTGCTTTCTATCAACTTGAAGAAGAAACTCCAAGGGCTTGAACTAGAGCTTGCCTCCTGCCTGAAGTCTCAGGGATACAAGACTTCACCAACCAGCTCCCCCCTGAATTCCCTTGCTGGGAATTGAAGTGCCTGCTGTTGTGCTGGGCCTTCTGAGAGACTGCGTGTCGCTGGGAGCTGGAAGCGCGACGCAACGACGAGAAGCGTGTCGCCGCCGCAGCCGCTGTCATCGCATCGCCGAGGAAGCGAGACGCTGCTGCCGCTGTCATCATCGCATCGCCGAAGCGCGGCGCATCGCCGGAGAAGCGGGACGCTGCCACCGAGGTCATCGTCGCATCACCGGAGAAGCGCGTCGCAGGGCCTGTCGCGGCTCCAAAGATCATCGAGTCGCCGCACGGCCGTCGGGCGTGCACGCATCACACCAAAGTTGTCGCATCGCAACCAAGACGCCATTTTGTCGTATCGCACCGGAGAAGAGTATCGCATCGAGGTGCCATCTTGTCGCATCGTACCGGAGAGCAGTAAGAAACCGACGCATCAACTCCCAACACAGTAAGGAAGCGAGCATCAACTCCCCTGCGCAGCAGTAAGGAACCGACGCATCCACTCCCCTGCGTGTAAGGAACCGACGCATCACCTTCCCTGCGACCCTTTTGTTTTCTTTGCGTTACGCATTCAAGGTACATTGAGAGTAAAGTGTCGCATTTACAACTTGAGAGAACTGAGCTATTTTATAACATTTTAAAGTCTATTTTTGAGTACAGTATTGTGGATTTTTGTCGTTTGGTCTTGTGTTAAGTCTATATAAAAATACTATTTTTATAATACAACCTGTGTGGTGTCCATCTGTAGTGTTGTCACTGTATTACTGTATGTGTTCACAAATGCTTTACACACTGCCTCTGAGATAAGCATGCCTGCTCTTGCCAAGCTACCTAGGGGGTGAGCAGGGGTTATTTTAGGAGTGTATCCCCTTACCCTGACTAGACGCCAGGGTCCCTATTTGTCACAGGTACCTACCTATGCCAACTAGAGACCCCCAAATCTAACATGGCCCTACTGGAGATATGGCCTACCTAAGGGTCTACCAGCCTAGACGGCCCCTGCTATTGGTGACTGGGACCACAGTGGGACCGCTGGGTCTTTTTCATTAAAGATACTCCCATCAAATGCAGCGTGCGCCTGTGAGTGGTCAGTTCTTCTAAAGTGCGTTACTTTTAAAATCAAAACTGTTAGAAATGTTTGCCTCTCTCCAGCGACCATCTTTCTATCTCTGTGTTGGTTCTTGTAAACACAGCTCTTCTCTTGGGGCCTACAGGCTCTGTATCAGGATTCAACATCTTTTAATAATAAAAGTTTACATCCATAACTCCATGATGGCAGCAATTAATATTGATATTAATTTGGGAACACTGTGGAGGTTTTTCACAAAGGTAATTTATACTTCTGAGTAAGTTACAAATGTAACTTTACTCTCACACTTTTGGGTAACTTTACTACTTTTCACAAAATCTGATAATTTTACTCTAACACGTCTCAACACCCTGAAATAGAAGGTGGTGTCAAACTTACGAGTGTAAGTTACAACTAAACTTTCCATATACTTTATCGTAAGGAGATCTCTGTCCTGACTACAAAGATCTCCCGGTGGTAAATTATAGGGTAACGTTCCCTATACTTTACCATAAGGAGATCTTCACCCTGATTGCATAGGCTCCCTATGGTAAAGTATACTGAAAAGTAAAAAGTTTATTAAACTTGTAAAAAAATTGTATAAATATTTTTATGTTACATATGAATGTAAATTCGTTTTATTTACTTACTTTAAATGTAGAACACAAGAAAAAGTTATACAGCATGATTGAATTAATTTTGAATTAAAAATTGAACTTACTTGAATATATTAAGTTAAAATAATTTTGCTGAAGTTTAAATTAAAAAATCAATTCCCACCTATAAAAAAATTATTATTAAAGTTAATGTGTATAATTTATTCAAAGGAATTAAATTATATTCTACTAAAATATAATTTAACATTCTTTTTAATTCAAAAAAGTTGTTAAAACTTTTTATGATTGAATAATAAACATATTATTTTCAGATTTTTTTAAATAGTAAATTATGTTTATTTGTATTTTCAAATAATTTAATTTAATGTTATTTCCTAAGGGACTGTATTTTAAATTGCTACCTCCACTGATTTGTGAGGATGTTGCAGTACCAGTGGTTGGCCGTGTGTGGTGATGGAATTACTACAGATCTGAACTGGAGTAATTTACTACAGTTTTGGTCCCTTTGGCCGTAGTAATTTTAGAAGGGCAATTTGTGAATAGCATGGGCTTACGCTTTTGTGGGTGGGTGTACATCTTTCCCTAATCCCCTCCAAAGCCCTGCCGTAGGCCCTTTCTAGGCCCCTCCCCTTTTGTAGTAAGTATTCCTCATTTTCCAGCCATGCTCTTATTCTCAGCAGACCCCACGACGACCAAAACAAACTTCCACAACTGCATGAAGAACGTCTCAGCCTGGATGAAAGACAACTGCCTGAAACTCAACACGGACAAAACTGAAGTCCTGATTTTCGGCAGCCACACCTCTCTCTGGAACGACTCCTGGTGGCCATCGGAATTTGGACCCACTCCGAAAGATTACGCCCACAACCTTGGCATCATCCTAGACAGTGAGCTCTTCATGAAACGACAGGACAACACTGTCTCCTCAGTCTGCTTCCACACGTTCCGCAGGCTCTGTAGAATCTTCAAATGGCTATCCACTGGCACCAGGAAAACAGTGTTGCAGGCCCCCATCACCAGCCGTTTGGACTACGGCAATACAATCTATGCAGGCACCACCGGCGAACTCATGAGAAGACTCCAGATGATCCAGAAACCAGCAGCAGCCAGACTGATCCTCAACCTGCCTATAAGGACCCACATCTCCCAACACCTGAGAGACCTCCACTGGCTCCCCATTCAGAACAGAAGCCTTTGCAAGCTCCTGATTCACACCTACAAAGCAATACATGACTAAGGACCGGCATACATGAACCACCGCCTGAACTTCCACCATCCACCCAAAATACCTTCGCTCCTCTCACTTCGCCCTCAAGCAGGCACCGTGCATCCTCCACTGCTGCACTGGAGGACGATCATTCTCCTACCTTGCAGCCAAAGCCTGGAACGCCCTTCCCTCCACCTTTGAACAGCTCCCTCTTTGGCAGACTTCAGGAAGGGCCTCAGAACTTGCTCTACAACTGAGACACACAGCCCAGCGCCTGATATCGTCACGGATGATAAGCTGCGCTACATAAATACAGTTTGATTTGATTTGATGCTCTCCATACCTTTCACATTTACTACTAAAACGTATGAAGGCCTTTCCCCGATGATACAAAGCAATACACTACAAAAGAGCAAGTAAGTAAACAAGACATATCCACCAGGTAAGGTCACTAACCATTCACTGGAGCCATCTGCATGGGGTCTCCTAAGGTGTAGAGAAACATACATAAAGAGGCAGAGACGCACTTACCTCAACATGGAGACCTCTGCTGTTTTGTAATTACAGGAAATCACACAACACTCTGGAGGTCCGAAGGCAGCCCGCACTCAATTTTAATAGGCCTCTTTGCTATAAAAGCAGCTGTAGATGACCTAGAGATAATCATTGGCGCACTGTAGGCTCGGAAATGCACCAATAAAATCCAGCTTTAAGTATATAGCCCCTTGATGAAGCCCACTGAAATTGTAGCAGTTGTAGATACTGAAGAAATCTTCAGTATCCACGTCTGCTGGCGTAGGCCCACCTCCACCCGAGCTACGGCAGTTTGCATACCATATTTACCACCATATTTACCGTTTTCCATTGGAGGCCATATAATAGCAGTCAGCTTTTGCATTCTGAAAACTAATAAGCATTGGCAAAGCCAATAGGTCTCACCTGTGCGAGATCTATTGGCTTTGTCAATGTTTTTAAGACATGTGGCTTAACGTCAAGAAAAACAAGTGAGATGAGGTATCTAGCATTGACCACCTCATAGCGCTTTTTTTTTTTAAAAGCCATGTTGTACAGCAACCAATTGATCTTTGTTGACCTTATTGAAAAAAGCATGAAACCTTGGTGATGTCCATTCTTTATCCACTCTGCAAACTTCACTTGGGCACAGAAATAGCACTAATGCTAGAAAGCAAGACTCTTTTTCATGTAACAGAGTGGCTGCAACCACAGGAGCAGATACTAGCACACACATTTCAAAGCCTGTAATGCCACAACAGAGAATCAGGGTGTACAGACCAATTTAAGAGACTTCTTATTACTCCACCAGCCTCTGTGAAAACATTTAGCACACTTGGGTCGTCTACTAGGTATCTTGCTGCAATGTGAACCTATTAAGGACTGTTTTGAACTAAGTATGTATATTTTTTGATTCTATACTTTCCATCTGAAACTATCTCCTACGTGGTTACGGAATTTCAAAATAACCTTCCACAGGTGCTTTATCACAAACTTGAACAGCGGTGGCTCCTCCGCTCTGGCAGAAGAGTGTCGCCCCACCTGCAGAAGCCACAAAAAATGAAAAGTAAAGCCATAATGAACCCTTGTTTATTTTTGTTTTATTTTTTCTCTCTGAGCCAAGGCTTGGGGGCGGGGCCAGGCTGGTGGAGGAGTGGTTGCACTGCTATTCACTGTGCATGACGGTCTGGCCGCGGTCTCAGGGTGGCCAAACCATCATGTGCACTGAAGCTCTCTCCAACCCGAGCTGCGTTGCCAGGTTGGAGAGAGCAGGCACAGGCTCCCAGTCTAACTGGGAGCGCAAATTCCCGAATCTTAGATCAATCCAGACGCTGCTTTCAGCAGCATGAAGCAGCATCAGGATTGCCACAGTGCACTCTGGGAGCCTGTGCCTACAGAAGAGAGGGATGCAATGCGGCGATGAGGGTAAGTGTTTTTTCTTAATTGCTTTATTTGTCTCGTCCGTCTGCGCTCCCACTGCTCCACCACTGTATCAACACACGGGCCGCTACTGAACTTGAAGCAGATATATATAGAAAAGCGGTCTAATTTAATTGCTCAAATGTGTGGAAATTAAATGGGGTCTAAACAGGCAATGTTGGTAAAAACTTGTAATATTGTGAAGTTTTGGTTTTCTATATTTTGAGACCAAATGCTCTTCAAATCCATTATCTACAATTGAGAGTGAGCACACAGTAAATGTGGCATGGTCTGTAGAGAAAAAGAGAAAGTGAAAGATTATCTGTTGGGAGTTGTGCTGAGAACATGTGTATGTTTACTTTAGGGGGAAAGTGGAGGAGTGGCTCTATACAAGAGTGCCCCTGTTTATTCAGATTTGTAGTAAGTAGTAAGATGGGAAAAATCTCAGAGGGTACAAAATCTTCTGCCTAACTTTTTAGCAAAAACAGATTTTCAGACTTATGTAACAATTGCAGTTTTGGGTAAATGCCATAGAGTAAAAGAACCATTGGCAACGCCAATGGGCCCCACCTTTAGGACCTATTGCCTTTGGCAATGGTTTTAGCCATGCTGTAGAACATTTCTGATACTGTGCTGCATGATTTAAAAAAGTGAAATAAAAAATATGACGCGGCCAGCCATGTCATTTTGTAGGTACATGCAGTAAACATGGGCGAACCTACAAAATGACACAAGCATTTTTTTTAGTTTACGGATCTGAATTGGATTGATAAATAAAAACAAAAAAGAGTAACGTGAGTGGGGTGAAGCAGCACAAAGGAGGAGGACTGGAATCACGCAGCTTGGGAGAAGCAACTTGTGGGGTGGGTGGAAGTAACATAGGGGAAAGGGTAGGGGGATTGATTGATTGACACAGAGGGTGCGGAGAGGGAAGCAGCTGGAGAGAGAGAAATATGGGGGAACAAAAGGATTAGAAAGCACAATGTGGAGTTGAGGGGAGAAGCAAACGGACAAAAAGAAACATGGGGAGAACCACCGAGGGCGAGCACATCACAAAGGGGGGATAGGGAAAGCATGCGGGTAGAGAAAGATCTACATAAGCACAACGGCGGGGGAAGTAAACAAGGAGACACAGCAGGAAAACACATGCACTCTTGTGGAGTGCCTAAACAAAAAAGAAAAAGAATGCCTGAAAAGTGAGCAGTGGAAGGACGCAAGTAATGCGTCCATGCTCCAGGGGAGGGACAAACAGATGAAGAGGAAGGAAAGCCCACACGTTAACTGATGAAAAGCAAGCAAACGAGAGTGACAATCAATACAACTAATGGTAAGCAATGGGCTGGCTCTAAGCCCACAGTAAGCTGACAATAGGTCTTTTCGCCAACGGGCAGCTTGCACTGTCTGATAGGCAAGACATATCAAGGTCAAGAGAGAAGCCTCCTTAAATATTGCACATTGCTTACATATAATTGAAATTAGCAATTTGTTTAAGAACCCTCAGTTTTTAATATGGTTGAGCTAATTAACCACTGCTGTAGAAAAAGAAATTCTTTCAACCACAGAATGAATCCACTTATCCAGGCTGAAATGTAACTTGTGGGACAAGATATTAGGTGAAAGCATACCAACGATGTCAAATTTCATGATTATGCTGCTTCTAAATTTTTCTATTAGGATTTCTCCTAAGAAAAGATGTTGCCATTCCCCACTGAGTGCAAAATGCAATGATATGAGCATCTTTAAGCTCACAAAATGTGGTCATGTATCATATTAATAACATTATTACATCGACTGCAAGTTGCAAGACTCATTAAGCTTTCCTTGCTGTTTATTATGGGCCTGGTCATGTTTTAGGTGATCAAAAGCGGCTGATTATGTGCTGGCCAGATCTGTCAAATCCATGCCACAATTCAAACGTATAGCTCCTAATTTAAAAGGAGCCCAGCGCAAGAGAAAGACTGTGTGAGTGTGTTTATATTTGTCTCCCATCCCTCAACTTAGAAATGGAACAAGCTTCCTCTTGTGAACTGAAAAATCGAAAATCAACTGTATTTTGGATGTAGATTAAACATTGCTTTTCTCTACCTAACCAAGTTTCTTTAATCTTAAGAGACCGCTTTTAATGCAACCTCCTCAGCACCAAGATGCCTTTCAGTGGCAGTTGTGCTTAACAAATCTAGATCATATCGCACTATAAAAGAATGGAATATACGGTTTAAATTGTACATCCATGCATCTGGATGAGACAACATGACAAATGAAGGTTCCGGTTGGAAAATATATTTGGCCATTAAGATTAGGAACTGATGTATTCTGAACTGAAGCACAATCTGATTTGATGTGATTATTCATTTGTTGGACAGGCTTCTTGGCACTAGAACAAAACAAACCAGTGAAAGAGAAAATTACTACATGCTAGTGATGGAGCAAGCACTCACAAATGAGACTTGCTTGGAGGCAATCTTCTCACAGTATTAATTTATTAATCTTTGTAATGTTCGTACTAACCATTGCACACACAAATACAAGTAGAAGGAAGCTTGCCTATGTGTTTAAACTAACAAGTAACGCTTGTCTATTCTAAAATGGCCGCTAAAGCGCGGGAACCCTATTGCGCATGTCTCAACCATATCACATGGTGTGACGTCTTTCTTTGCTTGGAGGGAAACTCTTGCTTCTGCGCAGTGTGTATTAAAATGGCTGCTTAATGTCTTCATGTGCTACAGCTTGCTCATATGTTGCAAATAAACTGTGGTATCTTAACGCCATTAATGCGGGATAGAATTTATAAATAATTGGGAATAGAGTAGAAAGAGTGGGTATACAGTGAAACAATTTATTTGTGATTTTAATATTTTCTTCTTTGGCTTTTATTAGTTCGTAAAGTGGGCCTGGGGTTGGTGAACTGAAAACTCGTACGACAATGGTTCTGCGCATGCTCCCTGAATGGCTGCCCAGAGAGAAAAAGAATGAAGTCAACCTGGACGTCGTCCAAGGCCGTGACCTGATGGCCAATATTACTATACCCACGATGTCTCTACTGAATAGCAACAATTTATATGAACAATGTATAAAATTTGTCGTGAGACGGGTGGGAAATAAAGCAAATGTATTAATTGTGATGGGCGGTATTTTAAAACAATGGGCTTTAAGAAAAATGAATTAAATCAATATGGTGTGAGGATCAATACCCTGTCCCCGTCCAATCAGAAGTAGTGGGCCCATAATTCTGCAACATTTAGGGGAGGTACATGGGCGTAGAAGGATATAATAGATATAGAATTAGCTAATTAGATAGGCATAGGCTCCAGACTTACAAGCTGATCGGTTGCAGACTGAACCGCTGTCCAGAGAGGTCCTGAGGTGGGGGCGGCGGAGTACCTTAGAAGGAAGAGACGGGAGAATTCGAGGAGAAGCGAAGTACCAGAGAGGGGAACGACGCAGGCGTCGTTGATAGAGAGGTCACCGATCCTATCCTGATCCGGGAGGAGGTCTTTGCTCTTCATCCTTCCAGGGTCCTATCTTTCCAACTCCTTGGCCAAGGGGTTTGGTTCTCGCACTTTTAGGTAAATATAAATGCAACCTTTAGTTGCGCTGCTGTCTCTATCTTCTCCTTTCTGAGGGACCGTCATTGATCGATAATTGATTATTATGCTTCATCCTTGATATAAGATTTAAGTATCATGTGGTTCTGTATTTTACTCTGCTAAATCTTTAGATAAACATTTTTAAACTTCCTGACTCAGTGATTATTTCAGAACTTAGGAATTGTATGGAACGTCACTCATTTTAAACTTCCCAATTAGCAAAGGGTCCATTGGTAAGTCATTACTCTTCAATCGGAAAAGTAATTGGTAGCAGGGATTTTGATAAAGAGTACCAACTGACCCACCAGCGGAAATTGCTAGCGTAGTATGAATGTATGGGCCCAGGTGAGTATTTGGTGTATGAATGCTCGTTGCTAGTAACCCGCTGGATCAGTTTTCTGGTTATCAGAGGATGGTTGCACTTTGTTAATTGGGTAATGAGAATTTTATTTTTATGAATTAACATTCGTGTGTTTTAAAGTTTGTTTTATGTTGTCCGGAATCCCCGGGGGAAAGAATAGCGGATGGTAAGTGGAAGCCATACTGCAGTGAGGTTATCTGTCAGGCAGAAATAGTACTGAAAAGTTAAGTAGGGCTATCAGTACTTGTTAGGGACTCTATGCGTGTGAGTAATAGCAAAGGGAATATGCTGGTAAAAGTTTGATGTTATATCACCTAGAAAGGGTAACATTGAAGAAGTAGCAGATATTTCTGAAGCTTGCGTGAGGAGTAAACGGAAGAGTTTTACTCGTAATGTATGTTTAGTAAACGGAAAAGTTTTACTAAGTGTGAACGAAACTATCTTCTCAAAATTTAGAGAAACTGGCACGATAGCGAATGTTTTATGTTGTTACTGAATTTTAATAAGAAGCATAGAGAGAATAAAGTTTTGCGTATGATTTTGTAAAGGGAGGGTCAGCTACCGGAGAGGAAGCTGACGTCACAAAACGCCGCGCTGGGATTGGTTGAAACCGCGGGCGTAGAAAGACTCTTGTAAAGGAGGGGTCAGTAGTCAGGAGTAATACTGACGTCACAGGTACCGAGCTGGGATTGGTTGAAACAGCGAGGGACATAGAAACGCAGATTGTAAAGGAGGGGTCGTCAGAAAAGACATCACTGAAAGGCCGCGCTAGGATTGGTTCAGAGACAAAAGTTAGCTGGAATATGATTGGTTGTTACCATAGAAGCTAAAATCCTAGTGGATAGTGGAGATTGTATGTTAAAACGTGATCCGACTTTAATAGGAGTTCGTCCGGATAGGAGATTCCTAGGCTTTGTCGAATATAATTTTATACATCGAGATTTACTCATAATGTACGGAGAGAAGAGAAAAATGTCATTTCTACAAAAGATTAAGAATTATTTTAAAAAGGATAAACCAATCAAAACTAGGGAAGGAATTATCATTCCACCAGCTAAAACGCCCGCTTCATTCATGATGATGGAGAGAGGATATCATACTTGTGTATGGATAGAAAATTGGATGGAATATACCAAAAATGATGGAATATTAGCATTTCCCAAGAATGGTACTTTCAATGGGAGAATTCTTCAAAATTTGAGATTAAGAATGAATGACCTAGAACCCAGACCTAGATTAACTCAATACGAAGCCTTAGAGGAATGGGAAACCGAGGCATTCGAACGTGATCGATCCAGAAGTAATAGGGGTTATCGGGGATTTTTTCCCAGATACCAAAACGAGTCAAGGGACGGTCAGATGAAACAGTGGAGACGAGCAATGCTTACAGAGGGTCTGTATCCGATATTAATGGCAGAAGAATCATTAGGGAGTAAATGCACAGAAAAGACAAAACACTTGACTAGATTTGGAGATTCCGAAGATGAATTTATGGAAGATATATTAAAGAATCCGCCACCATATAAGGAAGGGACAAGTGGATGCACCCCAAGTGCACCCTTGTTGAGGACACCCTTGGTACCACAAGTATTGCATGATTCCCCAGTTAGTAGAGTACTTCACGATAAAGAAAAGGAAGCAATAGATAAAAACAGAGCAGAATTAATTCAGAAAGTAACACAATTGAGTATTCATCCTGATTCATTGACCATACCTGTAACAATTGGTCCAGTGGTTCCCTTATATGGTGACAAAGTAACTTATCCCAAACCTCTAGTTATGCCTATACCTGTGAATGTTCCTAAACCTGAAGCGGTAGTAATGGTTGAGGATCACTTTAGTGATTGTGAGTATATGATTTCATTAATGGACTTGCCCATTCGAGAATCTTCAAACAGTACCCCCAGAAGAGTAACACCTGGTTGCTCCAAAGATGTAAACATAATAACCTCATCAGGAACGAAAAGTGCCACAGTAGTTACACCAGAAGACTTAGAAAGATGGGCACAAGGATCAGACAGAGTTCACCTCCAAAGATTATGGACATTTACAAATTAAAGGTCGAGTTAGAAGAAATGATAGCAGGAAATGTAGGAGTAGATCGTCTAAATACTTACGATGAAGAAGAATTATTGTTCGTGTGCAGAAGCATCACAAGAAATGTAAAAATATTCCATGAGAAATTATCAGATTTAGCTCTGCAGATGGGAATTGAAATAGGGAAGTCAAAAGTATTACAAAAACCCTATAGAGCAGATTTTTCAGACAAGGATTTGGAAAACATGAATGTCTCCGGAAGAAAATTACAAGTAAAAGAATTAATGACAGTCTTGCAGAAATGGGGAGAACTAGATAAATGGAAGGTTAGATGGACAAAGAAAAAGGAAGAGGCACGATACAGTAGAACAACTTCTGAATATTTAATGAAGGAAACAGGGAAAGGAGATCAAATGTACCCGATGCGAGAAGTTCCAGGAGGGGGATATGTACATGTCCCATGGAGCAGACAGGATATTTTATCATTTACGAATGATTTTCCAAAATTGAGAGAAAAGCCAATTGAATGGTACAAGCAGGTTGAGAGGTTTGTGAAGGTGTCAAAGGTATTGTTGAAAGATTTGGATGGTTTGTTTGACATAGTGGTACCTGCCGATTTGTGGGCAGATTGTAAAATCACAGTTGATTGGCCCAGTGAAGAGTATCCTAGAGATCCAAAGACAGGTGCCCCGTCAAATGATGTAATGAAAAAGTATCAGCAGGTAATAACTTATCTGAAAGGAAAAATACCACCAAAAGAAACAGATTGGGTGAAAATAGACAGAACAACCAAGAAGCCAGTGAATCGGTACATGCCTATTACGAACGTTTATTGCAGGTATTCAAGCAGTATAATGGATTTGAGGACATTGGAGATAAAAACATGAGTCAGTTTGTCTACCGATTTGTTTATGGGTTAAAGCCAGAGATTTGTCAGATGATTAAGCAGCACATGTTGTGCTGGCAGGGAAACCGATTGACGAGATTTTGAAATATGTGAAATATTGTGGAGATGACATTGAGGATAGGCACAAGAAACTGCAAGAGATAGTGATGTGGGCTTAGGTAAAAATGGCTGAGCGACAGGGAATTAATTTGGATAATCCAAGTGATAATCAGGGAAAAGATTCTGGAACGAATGGTGACACTGGGAATGGAGGAAAAGTGAGAGGACGAATGAGCAGAGAAGAGGCTAAAAAGAAGTTTCCTTGTCACGGGTGCGGAAAATTGGGGCATTGGAAGGATGAACGTAAAAAGATTCGGAATAATAATGGCCCAAATCAAAATTTAAATCCACAGACGCAGAATGACTCACAGCAGGGTGTAAATCCTCAGAGTCAGTTGCCACCTGCACCTATACAGGGTAATGTAAGCAGAGCAAAGCACGGTACAGACGTCGGATATCAAGGAGGAAGTGGTAAGAATGATTATGTAACCTCACAATTTCTTTTACAGGACGACTTTTGTACCTATAGCCAATGACGGTGCCTAGGAGAGGGGGAGAAGGAGTGCGTACTTGGTGCATCCTTACCGGTAGATCAGTCAGGTCCATATGTTGAAGGGAATGTGAAAGGTAATGATATTACTTTCCTTTTGGACACTGGTGCTACCAGGTCTACTGTGAGAACAGCAGACATCCCAGACCTTCCTCTCTCTGGAGAAGCTATCCAAGTTGTGGGTGTGGCTAATCGAAAGATTAGAACACCTCTTACTGAACCAATGGAAGTAAAATTTGGAAACTTTAGAGAAATGCATCAATTTGTAGTGTGTGATTCCAGTCCAGTAAATTTATTGGGCCGAGATTTGTTATGTAAAATGAACTGCACAATTTTCTGCACACCGGATGGTGTGGCAGTGCAGACCCCGGATGAAGACCATGTATATAAATTTATGATTGCAAAGCAAGGTACAGAAGTAGATGAGATGTTTTCTTTGATAACAAAAGACGAGTTACCAGAAAAACTGAAAACTACAGTGAATTCCATGGTATGGGATTTCACGGCAAAGGAAGTAGGACTTATGGCAAAAATAGACCCAGTTAAAATTACGGTAAAAGAAGGTGCGATTTTCCCAAACACTAGACAGTACAAAATGAGTTCAGAGGTAAAAGCAGGAGTCATTGAAGAAATTAACAGAATGGTGAAAACAAGGAATACTAAAGGAAGTAATGAGTAGCCCTTGTAACTCACCAATCATGGGTCTGAAGAAACCTAGTGGAAAATATAGGATTGTTCAAGACCTACGCAAAATAAACAAGATTGTGGAACCATGTTGTCCTATAGTGCCAAATCCTGCAGTAATTCTATACCAGATTCCTTGGAGTGCAGGATGGTTTATTGTGATTGATTTATGCCAAGCATTCTTTTCAATACCATTGCACCCAGATAGCCAGTATCTATTTTCATTTAAATTTGAGAACAAAGTTTATGTATGGAATCGTGTTCCTCAAGGGTACACGGAGAGTCCTTCCATCTTCAATCAGATATTGAAAAAGTGCCTAGAAAAACTAGTGATGCCAGGAAGCTCAGTCTTAGTACAGTATATAGACGACTTACTGGTGGCATCTAACACCAGAGAGGACTGTGTTGTTGACACCATTGCATTATTAAATCATTTAGCTGAAGAAGGGCATAAAGTTTCACCTGAAAAATTGCAGTTCTGTACAACAGCAGTTAAGTATCTAGGGCACCAGATTGAGAGGGGAAAAGAAGAATAACAGCTGAAAGAATAAAATTAATAAAGAAAATGCAAATGCCTGTCTCCCAACGCGAAGTGAGAATGTTCCTGGGAATAGTAGGTTATTGTCGACAATGGATACTAGGATTTTCCCTGTTAGCAAAGCCATTAATTCAAATGACGAAAAAGAAGGCAAAGGACCCAATTGAGTGGGATGATGAGAGCGTAGGAGCTTTTGTAAAATTAAGAAACGCTTTGTGTGCAGCACCTGCCCTAGGCATGCCTGATTATAAAAGAAAATTCGCATTATTCTGCCATGAAAGAGAAAATTGTGCACTTTCAGTCCTAACCCAGAGACATGGTTTGGACAGACGTCCTATAGCATATTTTTCTGCTACATTGGACCCAGTGGCAGCCGCATTGCCAGGCTGCTTAAAAGCAGTAGCGGCTACATGCTTGAGCATTGAACAAAGTGAGTCAATTGTAATGGGACACCCTGTAAAAGTGTTTGTTCCACATTCGGTTGTGATTCTGTTGACAAGAACCCGAACTCAGCATCTTACTCCTAGTCGACTGACTAAATATGAAAGAATAATACTAGGTGCTGAAAATGTGACTATTGTAAGGTGCACAATAGTAAATCCTGCTACCTTACTACCAGACCCATATCATGAAGAAGTTAAAGATGATGAAGAAGAACATGATTGTTTACAAGTCACAGAATTATGTACGAAACCACGTCCTGATATCCAGGAATTGCCCCTCAGGAAGCCAGACAGGGAGCTGTTTGTTGATGGTTCATGCCAAAGACATGAAGATGGTAAACTAACTGCAGCATATGCAGTATGTGAATTGACTGGAATAGTCGAAGCATCCTATTTACCAGGAGTAAAATCTGCACAAGTAGCTGAATTAATTTCTTTGATCAAAGCCTGCAAAATTGGGAGGAACCAGAAAGTAACTATATTTACAGATAGTCAATATGGTTACGGGGTTGTGCATGATTTTGGCCAACTATGGATGCAGAGGGATTTCATGACTTCTTCTGGATCCCCCATTAAAAATGGACAGTTCGTAAAAGAACTATTGGAAGCAATACAATCACCAAAAGAATAGGCTGTGGTGAAATGTGCCGCACACCAGTCAGGAGATGACTGGGTGGTAGTCAGTAACAGATATGCAGACTTGGTGGCTCAACACTGTGCCAAAAACAGGTTGTCAGTTAATAAAAGGGTTGAAAGGATGGGAATCAGCTGCCAACTTATGCTGTATGCACCTCCTGAAACATGGAATGATGTAAAACGATTGCAAGATGATGCTGATGAGAGTGAAAGGAATACATGGATTAAAATGGGATGTTCCCAAAGAGCAGACGACGATGTATGGGTTTATGCCGATGACAGACCAGTCATGCCCGACTGTCTGCTTTCACAAATGGCCAGAATGTATCATGGAGACACCCATGTAGGGAGAGATGCAATGATTAGGCTCTTCTGACAAAATTGGTACAATCCAAGATTTAGGGCGGTAGCAGAGAGTCTTTGCCAGAGGTGTCTAACTTGCCAAATGCATAATCCAGGAAGAAAAACAGTAATTGGGTTTGGGAAGATCGAAAAGGCAGAGGGTCCATTTGTGAGATTGCAGCTAGATTTCATTCAGCTACCACCATGTAGGGGACTGAAATATGTACTCGTCATAGTGTGTCTGTTTTCAAAATGGGTGGAGGCTTACCCTACCAGAAGGAATGACAGTATAACAGTCGCAAAATTGTTGTTACGAGAACTCATTCCTAGATTTGGTTTTCCAGTAACTTTGGAATCAGATAGAGGAAAGCACTTTAACAGTGAGGTGATTAAGATAATCTGTGAAGCATTCCAAATTGAGCAAAAATTGCACTGTGCATATCGTCCAGAGGCTTCTGGAGTGGTTGAACAAGTGAATGGCACAATAAAATCCAGACTGGGAAAAATGTGTGCATCAACATCGCTAGATTGGCCGGATGCATTGCCACTTGTTTTAATGGGACTCAGAAGCATCCCGGATAGAAATACCGGATTGAGTCCACATGAAATAATGATGGGAAGAGCCATGAGACAAGCATATGTTCCTACAAATAAACTGCTGAATATATCTGATGATATGGTTCTGGATTATTGCAAAGGATTGGCTGACCTAGTGCATTCTGTCTCTCACCAGGTTGGAGAAGACGCAGTTTCCAGGCAGCCTGAACAAGAACATGATCTGAATCCCGGTGATTGGGTGGTAGTGAAAAATCACACCAGAGAAACGTGTCTATCACCCAGGTGGAAGGTAGAAACGAAAATCCCTTGGCCGAGGATTCAATGAAATAGCTAAATACAATATTTACATTTACACAAGGGAAGAAATTCTTCTCGTGTCACCCATGCGTTACACCGACTTGCCACAACTCATGCAGCCCATATGGTAGAGCCTAACAGTTACATAAACGACATCAATGTATTAAGAAAATATATATATATTTTATTATATTTAAAACATCCCATAAATCACTGTGTCATAAAAATCTCATACATATCACAAAGGTACAAGTTAAAATTCATACACATATAACATTCGTTACACAAACACCAACACTAAAGAGAAACACAGAGACAATACACTTTGTCATTAAAAATGCACATCTAAAAGGAACACTTCTCTCGCTTCTCCTGGATACTCTATATTATCTTTTGTCTGCAGGGTAAGCTTGTTCCAAAGATTATGCAAAAAAAAAAAAGCGTCGACGCGTTTCGATGGCTTAATTTATTTTTCCATCTTTATCAAGTCAACCTTTGGCTCTCTCTTATTGGCACTGTATGGTTGCCATAAAAACAAATCCTTATTTCATTCACAGTATTTCTTCTTTGTCTGTCTGCAGGGCATAATATCGGCCCTCAGTCATCCACATCTTTTAAAAAAAACACCCGGGAGATACTCCTCTCGCTCAGGGATACCTTTTGTCTCCAATATATTTCTTTTTTTGAAATCGGTCTTTCTAAATTACTGCCGTTCCAATCTGTATCTTGCTTAAATCATACCGGCCTGGATTCCATATGTTATTTTGGTTGGTGTCTTTAAAGTTTAGAGCACTAAACTACGCATTGTAGAGGTGAAGAGTTTCCCCGAGTAACGCAGGCGAGAGGAACTTCCATTAATCCCGGGATATTGGACGCCGCAAGTGTCCGTAAAGAAAGGGGAGTTTTAAGCCCGCTAGTGCTCTAAACTTTAAAGACACCAACCAAAATAACATATGGAATCCAGGCCGGTATGATTTAAGCAAGATACAGATTGGAACGGCAGTAATTTAGAAAGACCGATTTCAAAAAAAGAAATATATTGGAGACAAAAGGTATCCCTGAGCGAGAGGAGTATCTCCCGGGTGTTTTTTTAAAAAGATGTGGATGACTGAGGGCCGATATTATGCCCTGCAGACAGACAAAGAAGAAATACTGTGAATGAAATAAGGATTTGTTTTTATGGCAACCATACAGTGCCAATAAGAGAGAGCCAAAGGTTGTCTTGATAAAGATGGAAAAATAAATTAAGCCATCGAAACGCGTCGACGCTTTTTTTTTGCATAGTCTTTGGAACAAGCTTACCCTGCAGACAAAAGATAATATAGTGTATCCAGGAGAAGCGAGAGAAGTGTTCCTTTTAGATGTGCATTTTTAATGACAAAGTGTATTGTCTCTGTGTTTCTGGTGTTTGTGTAACGAATGTTATATGTGTATGAATTTTAACTTGTACCTTTGTGATATGTATGAGATTTTTATGACACAGTGATTTATGGGATGTTTTAAATATAATAAAATATATATATTTTTTCTTACTACATTGATGTCGTTTATGTAACTGTTAGGCTCTACCATATGGGCTGCATGAGTTGTGGCAAGTCGGTGTAACGCATGGGTGACACGAGAAGAATTTCTTCCCTTGTGTAAATGTAAATATTGTATTTAGCTATTTCATTGAATCCTCGGCCAAGGGATTTTCGTTTCTACCTTCCAGTAGTACCCCATTCCCCTGGTTTTGAAGGGGTCCCTCTCTCTTTTCTTATCTATCACCCAGGTGGGACAAACCTTGTCAGGTCATACTGGTTACGAACACAGCAGTGAAGTGTGCAGGATTTCCTAATTTGATTCATGTAAGCCACACCAAAAGAGTACCAGACCCGGAAGAAGAAAATCCTCAGACAGCACCGATAACTGAGGAAGCTGAAGGTTGCCCAGCTGAAGAATCTCAGGTCCGAGATTCAAGGGAAGCTGAAGAAGAACAACCGAGCACAAGTCAGGACTGGATACCAGTGGTGGAAATTCCTGAAGTTTACCACAGAACAAGAAGTCAAGCACATTTGGAAGAAATTGAAAAAGATCAGATAGGTGAAGAAGAAGCAGCTCAGGAAGAAGAAGAAGAGACAATAAGAGAACCTGAGCAGGACCAGATAGGGAGAGGAAACTGGGCTCAAATTAACGAAGAACCAACAAATTTTGAGCAGTGACAGACAGGTCTAGAAGAACACGGTCAGGCTGCAAAAGTACAAAGTGCAATAAGCCCTGATCAGAATCAGATAGATCTAGGAAAATACATTCAAACAGAAGACCTCGAGAATCTCGAGCATGAAAACGTAAATCAAGAACAAGATCAGTTACTAGAGACTCACAGCGGAGCAGCTGAAGAAAAACAAATAAGGCCTGAAAAAGAACAAATAGCAGAAGAAACTGAAATTGAAGAAATCGAAACGGTGCCAAACATTGAAAATAAAACAATTTCTGAAGAAGAAAGTAAAGAGACAGTGCAAACAAAGAGAACCAGAAAAGGTGATCATTGGCCGAGTGTCATTAAAAGAGTAAAATACCACATAACAACCAGAAGTGAAGATCCAGAACAAGTGAATGACGTAACAAGCCAAACGGGACAAGAAGATAAAAGTGAAAAACGAAGAAGCAAAAGACTGAAACTTGTGAACAACAAATTTAAAGGTCCTGATTGGACTTATATCATCCTTGAAGATTACGAGAGCTCAGAATCAAGTGAAAGTGGTGATGAAGGAACAAGTGCGGAACTGACTTATGAAAAAGAAATAAAACCACCTTGAGAACGTAAAGAGACTTGAAGAATACGATAAGAAGAGCAATCTTCCTTGTCAAAAATGCCTGACGATAGAGTTACTGGGAGACCAAAGCAGAAAGGTTGTAAAAGATGCTGTGCTATATGCATATGCAATCTGGTAGTGATGCTTATAGTATGGTTAGTTGTGATCGTAGCAATTCCTTACCTTATGATAATAGATAAAAAGATTAACAACGAAACAAAGGAAAGGACAGATAACTTGAAAAGTAATAGAGTAGAACTAAAGGCAGAAGATGAACCAGAATTTCATCATGAAGTAACAGATAATGACACTAGTCTGAATGTTTTCACAAAATTATTGTTTCAATATGTAGATACCATGGAAGTTAGTAATTGTTATGTCTGTATGAAACTACCTTAATCCGTAGCAGAAGGGTTAACGTATCATCACTTGCCATTAACCTATGGCATATCATGTAGTGTACTGACTAGTTTATTTTATAGAACAGAGCGACTTCAGTATTATTATTCAAATATAGATGTGATATTTTCTGAGGTTCCGATTCGAAAGAATATGAATCCAGTGCTTAGTAGTAAAGATGCACAGTTTATGGGAGAATTTTTCTTAACAATGAAATCAATAGACATAACACATGCACATAGAAGCAATCTAACATGTTCATTACATGAAGAAGAAAAGATATTTTTGAATTTAGTGGAGAATAGAAGACAAGATTTCCAGAAGAAAGCGTCTGAGCGTAAGGCTCATCTACCACCTTGGGCTGAGAAAGAGGGTAGTTACACACCCGGCAAGGCTCAAGCTGCTATGGCTCTAGATTTTGTAAAGACAGGGAAAATGTGTCTACATAGGTTAAAGACTGAGTATAACAATGTTTTCATCGGTACCAGTGAATGTGAACACATTTTCTTAATTCTTGGAGGTTGGGGACTCAAAGGAGGAACAGATTCAGTTTTTCCTGGAATATATTATGTGTGTGGGAATAAGGCTTACTTTAGGCATCCTGCACGTTGGTATGGAAGTTGTTATTTTGGAATAGTATTTCCAAAAATATACCACGTAAAAAGAAACACTGGCAGCAATGAAAATACTAGTGAATTAACACGTAGAAAAAGAGCTTGTTTTTCAGAAATTGTAGGTGATATATTTGGTGCATTGATACCGTCAGTGGGAATAATTCTGAACTCAAGGAAAATATGTAAATTATCTACAGTGGTTGATCGTTTATCAACGGATACTGCTGGAGGATTTCTAATGATTAATGCGGAGATGGTTGCGATTAGATCTATGGTTATGCAAAATAGACTTGCTCTTGATATTATATTGGCAAAAGAGGGTGGAGTCTGTAAATTATTGAAGACGAAACACTGTTGCACTTACATACCTGATAAAAGTGCAGAAATTGGAACATATATACAGAATATAACTAAACTTGAGAAAGAACTAAAACCACTGGAAGTTGATAGTGTATGGGAAAGATTGACCAATAGTATTAGGTCAATTGGTACCTGGTTTGCTAATGTAGGGAAAGGACTTATAGGTCAAATATTAGTACCCTTAGCAGGGATAGGAATAATAGTACTATCTATAATAATATGGTGCAAATTTTGTAGAAAGAATGAATCGTATAATGTGACAGGAAAAGGAAAGAAGCGAAAGTTTGATGAAATCGAACTAGAAGCTTTGAGAAGTGAATTATACAAGAAACTGAAAGGAGATGTGAAAAATAGAAAGTGTAAAAATGAAGCTGAGACAATATTATGTTAAAAGTTGGCATCTGGTTGTGGGTAGAATTTGATGGCTCAGAAACGCCATCTGAGAGGGGATTGATGGAGCAAGCACTCACAAATGAGACTTGCTTGGAGGCAATCTTCTCACAGTATTAATTTATTAATCTTTGTAATGTTCGTACTAACCATTGCACACACAAATACAAGTAGAAGGAAGCTTGCCTATGTGTTTAAACTAACAAGTAACGCTTGTCTATTCTAAAATAGCCGCTAAAGCGCGGGAACCCTATTGCGCATGTCTCAACCATATCACATGGTGTGACGTCTTTCTTTGCTTGGAGGGAAACTCTTGCTTCTGCGCAGTGTGTATTAAAATGGCTGCTTAATGTCTTCATGTGCTACAGCTTGCTCATATGTTGCAAATAAACTGTGGTATCTTAACGCCATTAATGCGGGATAGAATTTATAAATAATTGGGAATAGAGTAGAAAGAGTGGGTATACAGTGAAACAATTTATTTGTGATTTTAATATTTTCTTCTTTGGCTTTTATTAGTTCGTAAAGTGGGCCTGGGGTTGGTGAACTGAAAACTCGTATGACAATGGTTCTGCGCATGCTCCCTGAATGGCTGCCCAGAGAGAAAAAGGATGAAGTCAACCTGGACGTCGTCCAAGGCCGTGACCTGATGGCCAATATTACTGTACCCACGATGTCTCTACTGAATAGCAACAATTTATATGAACAATGTATAAAATTTGTCGTGAGATGGGTGGGAAATAAAGCAAATGCATTAATTGTGATGGGCGGTATTTTAAAACAATGGGCTTTAAGAAAAATGAATTAAATCAATATGGTGTGAGGATCAACCCCCTGTCCCCGTCCAATCAGAAGTAGTGGGCCCATAATTCTGCAACATTTAGGGGAGTTACATGGGCGTAGAAGGATATAATAGATATAGAATTAGCTAATTAGATAGGCATAGGCTCCAGACGTACAAGCTGATCGGTTGCAGACTGAACCGCTGTCCAGAGAGGTCCTGAGGTGGGGGCGGCGGAGTACCTTAGAAGGAAGAGACGGGAGAATTCGAGGAGAAGCGAAGTACCAGAGAGGGGAACGACGCAGGCGTCGTTGATAGAGAGGTCACCGGTCCTATCCTGATCCGGGAGGAGGTCTTTGCTCTTCATCCTTCCAGGGTCCTATCTTTCCAACTCCTTGGCCAAGGGGTTTGGTTCTCGCACTTTTAGGTAAATATAAATGCAACCTTTAGTTGCGCTGCTGTCTCTATCTTCTCCTTTCTGAGGGACCGTCATTGATCGATAATTGATTATTATGCTTCATCCTTGATATACGATTTAAGTATCATGTGGTTCTGTATTTTACTCTGCTAAATCTTTAGATAAACATTTTAAAACTTCCTGACTCAGTGATTATTTCAGAAATTATTAATTGTATGGAACGTCACTCATTTTAAACTTCCCAATTAGCAAAGGGTCCATTGGTAAGTCATTACTCTTCAATCGGAAAAGTAATTGTTAGCAGCGATTTTGATAAAGAGTACCAACTGACCCACCAGCGGAAATTGCTAGCGTAGTATGAATGTATGGGCCCAGGTGAGTATTTGGTGTATGAATGCTCGTTGCTAGTAACCCGCTGGATCACTAGGAAAGCGAAACAGGAATGGCTACCGAGCTTTCCTTGGGAGCAATATGGGAGACAATCATTCCTCTCTAAAGAGGCAAGCTATTCCAGAATTTTATGTTCAAACTTCAGCCAGTGGGAAGGTCTAGGTGCTTGTGAGATATGATCATAGTCCTTAAAATGGCAAAGGCATACTGGCACATTGTGTACCCACTAATTTGTCATTCAGCAGAGATTTCAAATCCAGGACTTTGCAAGAAAACATCCTCATGGTCGCAGTTGTCAACAAATTTGCTGTAAAAAGAAATCTCATGGAGTTGAGCCCACCGGGTTTCTTTTTGCAGCAAATTCTTCAATGATGGAGTCCACGAAAGCATTTTCTTGCACCAAGATTCCGGATTTAATACATCTATTCGATTTGCTTTCCTGGGTGGCTCTGAAAATCACTTGCAAAGCTGATAGTTGCATTGTTGGTGCCTCGGTGTGAGTGTTGAAAGTTGTCTCTCCACTGCAACTTTAAAGATGTTTCAGATAGGCTAATGTTCTGTGCATTCATTGAAGGAGTCTTTTGTCTAATCAGTTTCTGCATCTCATACTGTTTGTTTACTTAGATATCCTAATTGCATTGATAACTATCATACTTCAGCTCAGAGGGTTAAGCAATCGCTGCTGAGATATGTAAATTCTAAGTTATAAGCTCCGATCCGGGAACAGTGAGAATATCCAGTTATCCTTCCCATGTAAATGAAATAAGCATCAACTTGCATAGCTAATAATTATTGCATGCAAAATGTACTAAGTAAAGCTCTAATGATAAAAGCTTTACATGAAGAACATGTTTTAGGTAATTCTCTCTATTGTGATAGCGCAAAGCTTTTGTTTCCTGTTGGTGTGTTTTTAACAAAGTTAAAGCTTACAAGCTCCTCCTTAGGAAAACTAGAAAGATAGTGTAATTAAACTGGTCATCAAGCTGATCTCATTTCTTTGAGAACAGAATATTGTGAAGAAAGGCTAAATGCTAGTCAATTCCCTCTATAATAGTTAAGTGTCCCTTAACTATTTGGCCCACTGAGAGATAAAGCGGAGGCGGTTACAGAGCCCCCTGGAAAGCCTCACTGAAAATGCATGTGTTAGCATACAATAATTATATATGCTGACAGTCCTGACAGCAGAGAACCAGGGCCCAGACTTTCTAAGACATTACAACAGTGCTAGCATGATGCAAAGCCGAGTTTGCTATTTGCTATCCAGCACAAAAGATGTTTTAAGCCGGAAAAGTGAATGCTTCACAGAGCAAAAGCACCTTCGCACTGCTTTGCACCACTTTGTAACAAGGGGGTTTCAGGGGCAGATCAGTGATAACACCTTTAGATTTTGAGGCAAAGGTTAATCTAAGATAGCTGAACCAGGCTTTGTGTCAAAAACTAATGCCTACTTGAAGCAGGTGCAAACAAGGGGAAATGTTTTTTTTTCTTTTTAAATGACACATTACAAGTGTCCTGCAGTGCCATACATGCCAACATTTTAGAAGAGGAAAGTGGAAGATTTTGAAAAACATATCAGGGCACTGTATTTTCCCCCCCTGACTTCTATTGAAGCAAAGGCACTTTTAAGCAGAAGACAGCTAAAATAAAGCCATTTTTGGCTACAATAAATGGGAGTCTCCCACCTGAATCAGTTCTATTGGCATGTATGCAGTGCACAGCACACATCCAATGTGCAGGAATATTCTGACATTGTCTAAACGTAGGAATTTGTACTGGAAGAATAAACCTCTAAGACAAATTCTTTTATAGACAGCGCACACTCACCTCCGCACCATGGCGTCGTTTAGGGTAGATTCACTGGGTGTCAACACAAGGAATGGCACCAGCAGCAGGCCAGACTCAGTAGATATGGCTCACAGCTGTATTTTCCTCCTTGCACAACGTAGCGCCTCTTTGCATGAAATATTAAGAAATCTCGGCCACTCAGTTGAGGCTCATGTTAGGGGACTTGACACATTTCCCTCGTGCCTCTGCCTTGGACTGAAGGAGTCGGCATCGCCTCACTAACAATTGTAATTGTAATTGGATTTTTATAGTACTTACTACCCCTGGTGAGGCGTCGAAGCGCTTTACGGCAAGTAGCACGTGACTCCGGAACCCAAGGTTAGTGGTTAGTCTAGTGGTTATCGTTGGTTATTGTGATTAGTAATGTACTCTCAAGAAAAATTGCATCCATTTACTCCAGTTACTTTGTTATATATTAATAACCAGGTAAGTGTGGTCATTGGTGGGGGCTACGTGGTTTCAGGTGAATGGTTGGTGGGATAGACAGGCTGATGCTGGCGGGACACCTTTTTGTTCCTACACAAATCGGAGCACAAATCGAAACCAGTCTGTTCATTATGCAATGTAGCATAACATTCAGCGGTTTGAACTTTATTTTTTATCACAGAACGATTCCTTCAGTGTTTTGAAAATGATTAATGTAATGGCCGCTAGGTGGCAATAACAGATAAGATAGCGGTTCCCTCTATGGTTCCCAGGAAACACACTCTCGTAAACAATTTGGAAATTGTCCGTGTTATGCATTCATAATGTGAAATTGTGAGACTTAGATTTTTTTTATTTTTTTATTGAGCAAGATATACAAAGAAAAAACTCTCAAATGTAGGCACTAAATAAGACATTGCGAGAGAATGAATTAAAAACATTACTGAATGTTAGAAAGCAATAAAGTGCTGTAATGTCGATTACCAAAGTGCACGAAGAAAGAGGATGAAATGACGGACCTAAAGTGCCTATGTGTTAGTAATGCAAAAAGTCACGTTTCATTTCCTCGAAAGCAGCAGAGAGATGGGACTTAGATTATTGATGTGGGAGGAGTCAACCGGCCTCTGTGGTATTATTGCCTGTTACTAGGGTCTGTGCAAAGAGTAAGCGATCCTACAGCGCCGCGTTGATGCCCAGGTGTCACGACCGGTTGCTTGTTCGATTCTTTTACATTTACTGCGCCATTGTACCGAATGTAGCGAAGAACTGAGGGACTCATCAAAAATCAAATGGACTACATGTCCCAGTAGCAGCTGTTACTTCCATAAATGGAGCACGCGACCCCGCCCGTACGGGTGTTTATCTTGGCTGTTCATCGGAGACGACAAGTAAAAACTACTACAGCGTGAAATCAGAACAACCCCCTCCCCCCCTGCACAAATACGCAAAGCATGTAAATACCAAAGTGTTCTTCAAACTCACTTGTTGTGGCTGCAGCACACACTGGATAACAAAACTTCACTCAAGGAACCCACACATTCTGCACGGCAGAATCGATATGTAATCTGGAGGGCGGGGCCCGCAGGAGGCGAGTCACTGAACAGCAAGCCTGTGCTCTGGAGGGCAAAATGCATTTGTAATAAGGATATGCATTGAATATATGGTCGTAGGTTTGAATATTCGTAAAATAACTTACAGGTTGAATGTGCCTGCTGCAAAGCATCGCACGAAACCTGAAGGACACTAGCTTGCGTTCTGTGTAAGATAGCTCAGTGGGCTAGCAGGTTTGTTGCAGATATTGTACATTACATGTTCCGATTTCCAAACCTGGTAAAATATTTCAGAGGAGCTACACACCCCCAGCACAGAGTTGTAAACAGCCTCTAGTGCATGCATTAGACTGCGTTCACGCTTGGTCAATAAAATGGGCTCCCATGAGTTGGGTAGCAGTAACGCGTGTTATTAACTTTCAAAACCAGTTCAGTTTGAATTGTGCGCACAATAAATGGTCATTATTAATTTAACTGCACACATAGAGTTACACACAGAGCTCGAGAAAGTAAACCTCTCTCCTGGGCCATCTCTTTGCCGTCCTAAGCCCCATGCGGAGTGTGTCTGTGTTTCCCCTGATGATCTGAGGAGTCCGGCAGCCAGGAGAAAACAACCACCTGTGCCCCCCATTCTCATTTTCAACACATCCACCCAGCTAAGATACAAGTAGAACAGAGGCAATTTCTGATTGTCCTTTAACTAAATGTCTTCAGGCGCCACAAGTATGTGGGAGTCTACACACTGCACCAAGACACAGTCGGGATGATTCGCAGAGAGCGTGGTTCAAGCATAAGAGTAACTGCCCCATCCCAAACCCAGATGAGCCACACGCCATGCCTGGACTAGGCCAGCATTTCACGAGGAGCAGTGCAGCTCCCCATTCCTCTCAGCAGCTAACTAACAGTTTGAGCCTCTTAAAGCCCATTTAGTTGAAAAGGGTCCACTTTTTCTTTCCTATAGCTATTATCATTAACAGCAGTCTCATTTCATTAAATACGTCACGTCGTGTACAATTTTTGTACCAAACTGTATACACAATTTGTCTTTGTATTCACATTTTTAAAAAGTCTTTAAACATGATTGTCATGAGGTTGTAGACCTAGTTTTACATATTTATCCCTAACATTCCGTAAAGACAACACTCTGCTTTACCCTGAATGCATCCTATATGCGTGTGAGCATTCCAGGAGTCCAAACACTGAGGGCCTTCATTAAAAAGTAGCGTTAGAAACACATTATTGGTATGCTCATTAACAAGCTGGAATCTTCAGAACCCTTGCTTTCTCAGAACCATGGTACACGCAAAACCATTCTTAGATCAGAATCCTGGAAGCTTCAAGTCCCAGATTTTGTCATAATTCATGTTTATTCAAGGCCCATCCATGGTCAGAGCCCTGACATATCCGGAGCCCAGTGCCCTTTCATAGCTAGAGGTCTGGCAAGTCAGAGACCTGCATGTTCAGAGCCCTGGGACAGTCACAGCCCTGCCTCCTAGGCATGCCATTGAGGATGTTTGCCACAATATCGAGGTCAAGAAGATGGGCCATCACACATATCAAACTTGACTACAAACATATTGTCAAAGTAAACATATTTCAGAAAGTGCAGATTTACTATTTTTAACTCCTGATTTCATTACCCTTGTCAATATGTTGGCAGGCGATATTGAGGAGTTGATATAAGAGAAGGTTCGTATTCTAACTTTGAAATTATCATAGCAAACCAGTCCTGGTGAATTTATAACCCTATCCCAGTTAGACCCCTGCCTTACTCTGAATACAGACAGATTCAGAGCTCTAATATAATCAGAGTCCTGCTGTAAAAAGAGCCCACAATAAATAAAGGCCCTTGCAGTTTGTGACAAAGGGCTTTGCATTTTGTGGACATATCGTCCTGGCCTATTATTGAATCTGCTCTTTCGGTGCTTGTTAAAGTAACAGTGATCAAAACTGTACGTAACAGCATGTTAAGTCAATACATATTTAAAAACCTTCTGGATAAGCAAGCACAAGGAATGTTTGAAATACCCAGTGGCCAAAGCACCTAGTACAGCGGTTCTTAACCTGGGGTCTTCAATGACATCTGAGGGGATCTGTGACTTTATAGAAAATTAAATATTAGCAAATTAGTACATTATAAATATACAAAAATGCAAAATCGAAACTTTTAAAACTCTCTGTATATATGAAGAAATATGAAATTGAAGGCCAAAAATTAAGTGGGTATTCTGAGATCGAACCATGGGAACTGTGCAAGTACAGCAAACAGAATCTAGTATGGACGATTGGTTGCCTCAAATGAAGCACTGCATGCACCAGTAAAAAGAGAGCCTGAATTAATAGCGACAAGCATTTGCAATGCAATAGGTCTCGCATTTGCGAGAGTTTAAGGTATTGGCACTGTAAATGACAATGCCTTTTATTTATCTGTTTTGATAATTAACACATAATTAAAAGGCATTGTCATCTCAAAAAGCCCATAGCTCAAACTCTTGTAAATGCCAGACCTATTTCATTTCAAAGACGCAGCCGGCATTGTCCCGGGCTGCTTGGAAAGTGAAAGCGCGCATGGCGCGCTGAATGTTGCATGAAAGCATGTCGTGCCTGCAGTAGGAGAAACTCATTAAAGAAAATAGTGCTTACAGACTAAAAAAGACATATTGTGTAATAACAGAAGTAAAAGGACCAGTCCTCATTGGAGGTTACAAATGAAGACAAGGGGGTACTAAGGAGGGACTAACAACCGCATTAACAAATCAGAAGCCAGTGTTTCCGAAGGCGATGACACAGGCAATGAAAAATATGGGCGGAGAGTGGGCAGGGCTTCATGTCCATACTCCAATACAGCATGCCTCGCAGAGCAGCCCATGCGCTGCCCAGGCTCGACCTGAAAAAGACAAAGTGAAATGCTTCAGTATAGCATATCGCTTTGTCTTTTAAAAATAAAACCACATTTTCACATGCTCCAACCTTCCCATTAAAATGTTGAGTTTTCTATACTTTTCGTTTATAAATTAAATAAAATAGTTCATAATTTGCATGTTTGTTTACTGTACTTTTGTATATTGTTTTGAAGTTCAAGTCATAGAAATTGCTTAGGTTGGGGTGCCTGGCTTCCAATAGTGATTTATTGGGGGCCACAGAAGTCAAAAGGTTAAGAATTGCTGACCTAATGTGTTGAAAATAGTAAGGCTCCTTGGTACTTTCTGAGATGAATTAATTTTGCTAACAATGCGCATTGTTCCAACCATCCACCAGTATCCATTCCTGAAATTGTTTTTTTTTTTTTTTTTAAATAGACTGACAGTGCCACCATGTGGCAGACTGTCATAAATAGGTGCTGGTGTAAGTGCCTGTGCCAAACCCCGACAAACATCGACACCATTTAAACACTGAGAGGCATATTTACAAGGAAATGGCAGATCGCGGAGCTGCAGCAAATTGTGCAGCGCCGTGCTTCGCCATTTCCAAAATGCAGGGATATGCAGAATTTACAAGAATACTGAGCATCCCTATGTTTTCCATAGAGCTGGTGCTAAAAATAGCTGCCTAGCGCCAACACAGACACCCTTGGGTAATAGTGCAAGGGTGCCTGCATTGCAGGGAATGCTTGTTTATGTGCTGGAAGGTGTCCCTTTCTGCACATAAACAATCATTAATGGTGTTTTGCTCTTTCTATGTGCACACATAGAAAAAGCAAAACCAAGGAGAAATAAAAGTATTTTTCCTCGTTCAGCCATTCTGATGCCTGTTATTGCATGGCGTTCATTTTTGGTGCTGCCTCAGATTTACACATCCTTGTAAATCTTGGGCAGTGTCAAAAAGCAATGGGTGTTGCGGTGGAAGGCCCACAGCAACACCCATTGCACGCCCCTTTCACGCAGATACCTGCATGAAAGGGTACCATATTTACAAAGCGGCATTAAACCACAAAAAGTGGCTTAACGCCACTTTGTAAATATGTTGCAGGGCATTGCGCCACCAGAACATCGGTAAAAGTGACGTTCTGATGGCACAATCTCCTTGCAAATATAACCCTGGAGCAAGGTGGCAAAATGTGCCTGGTAGTACTCAACCGGCAGTCCTTCGAGGCCCGGGCATTTCCATGGCTCGGAGCGCCTCCCTCAGTTCCTCCAATGTTATGGCCCCACCTAGGCCCTCCACCTGAGCCGGTGCTAATCAGGGGAGAGTCACCCGATCCAGGAACCCGTCAACTCCTGTATCCCCTGCCTGCTTAGGAGTTGTGTAATAGCTATCTGACCCATAACCAACACACCAGAGGGACCACGCAGAGTGAAGATAATTAGTGGAGGGCTCTTCCCTCTTGAGTAACCACGCCAGCATGCGCCCCGACTGATCTCACTCTCTATGGAGCCGTTGCCGGTAATCTTTTCATACATGGCAGTCTAGCCTATCCCAGACAGTTGCCACCACTCTGTTTGCCTTCGTCAGTGTTGTGTCATCCCACCCCTACATCTGTCGCTGCAACCCAGCAAGCTGTTTCCTTTTCTCCCAGTTCCCATTCCAGCTTTCTCCTAATACTGTATGTCTTTCCAAGACTTGCCCCTCTAATAACTACCTTCAGTGTCTCCCATCATTGACTGCTTAATTAACACATTCATTTGGTCCTATAAAAACACACACACCTATCACTATCTAAATAATGACTGAAAAAGAATTTGGTGGAACATGCCTAACTGCCAAACAGGGTACGGTGGTTGACAAAACCGGACACCAGAAGAACCCCCTAGAAAAATAACTATTGACTCCTATCTGCCAATGTCCCTTCTAGAGGCTCGGCAAAACAGCTGTTGTCCTTACCACAAATAATACAAGATACGGCAAAGGCCCTGAAAAGCATAGACAAAGAGTTGAATCTTTAACTCAAGCATACCACATCTTCTCCCCTCTGGAAAAATAAAATGGTAAAAATTGACAGCTATCCGATTATGCGATTCCTTATAAATGCTGACATACATTCTATCAAGGATCTCGATATGAAAGACCAACCTATTTCATTTGCCCAAATTAAAGAGAAAGATAAACTCCAAAATATTGACTTCTATAGCTTCCTTAAGCTCAGTAGTGGCTGCTACCGTACCCTGGTCTAGGGGCAGGGGGGCTAGGTGTGGGAAATGAAAAAGATTTAAAAAAAATAAAAAACCCTTACCTGGCTACGGCTGGTGTTGCCGCCGACTCTCCTCCGATCTTCTTCATCTTCTTGTCTTTTTCCTGTCTGGAGTCCGGCAGCAGAAAGAACCTCTGCTCCCAAGCTCCCCTGACCAATCACAACGCTGCAATGCAGCATTGTGATTGGTCTGAGCACCGTAGTTTGGCGCTCAGACCAAGCTTAGGAACCTGGGGCATGTTCTCCACCAAGGCTGTAATGCAGCCTGGATGGAGAACATGGCAAGTGTGCATGACTGTTTTGGGCGGCCCGAGAGGGCCAGTCAAAATGTCATGCACACTTGAAGTGCCACCACTCCTCCCCCTGCAGTGCTCTAGCATCACAGGGCCCAGCCCCGCCCCCAGGAAACAATGGAGCCACTGCAGTAGGAAAAAGAAAATGATAATAATGTTACGTTATTATCATTTCTTTTTCCTTTTTTCACTGCTCGGAGAGCAGTGGGGCGACGCACCTCCGCCTTAGCAGAGGAGCCACCACTGCTTAAGCTAAAATACTCATTTCAAAACCGAAATTCTCACACACGACCCCGGACTTAATCAGACTTCTGAGCCACACAAAGTCCTAAGTAGAAATGGAATAGAATAATAAAATGAAAGAAGACTGGGACAAAGACCTAAAGTTTTTTCTATCCATCATTGATAAATGCTGGAACAATATATCTAAGTTGCACTTTGTACCAAAATTAGCCACACCAGTAGCACAATGCAGAGGCATGGCAGTGGCGGCTGGTGGAGTTTGAAAGTGGTATGGCATCAAGTGAAACCATGTGTGTTTCTGAGAGAGAGCAGGGAGCGAACATGACTGTGCTAAGACTGGATCGGAGGGGTAAGGAAAGTTGTTCTCCTCCTATGAATGTTTTTTAAACAAAGGGCTGAAATGGCGCATTTTGTAGCATAATTTCTTTCATAACAAGCATTGGCAAAGCCAATAGGTCTCGCCCTTAATATAGGAACACAGACCTACTTACTTATTTAGCCGTGTTGTAATGTTTCAGTAGGAACCTTAGTGGCTGAATGCCACTATTAAGCAACAAAATAAAAGAAAGCTAATTACATTAAGGATCTTCAGCTACAATGCAGCATGGCATTTAAATGAACATTAGTAAATATAGTGGAGTGTTTGCCCATATCCAATGTTTTGCTGTTCTAGGGAGGTTAGATAGCAAATTGTGGCACTTCCTGTGTGAATAGTTGAAATTTACACTACTGGACAGTGATCATTTTTTTGCAGCATGTAAATTTTAAAGTTTAGAATAGTAGCACAAATGCATGAGCATATAACTGGCATTCCTGTAGGTTTTGGCATGGGTCACAATCTTTGATAAACTGAAAAGCTTACCTTTATAGGGGATACATAGCCACTGTTTTCAGATTTCACACTTCGTTTTTGCCTCAAATGTGTTAAAGTCCATTTCTTTGTAAGCGGCTTCAAATCGCTTGTAATAGATGAACTTACGGATGGTTAGGACAAACGGTTTAAGCAACTCCTGAGGACGCGGAGCATCAGAGTAAGGAGTCTAGTGCAAGGTCCATCGCAAAAGCAATTAAAAACACGGGTCACTGTGAGCTCAAATGTAGCCAGTAAAATAAGATAAAACCGGATAAATTGACACCAACAAGTAATAATAATCAATATCTACAGTGTCAACTAAGGCTTTGTATAAGTAACATCGTATATGCACTCCAAAAACCTATACCAACCACAGGCACGTGTTTATTAGTTACGTGTAAATGGGGCATTTACAACCTGAAGAGGATATGGTCTTGGCAACCGATTAGGAAGGAACCTCAGATACCGTCTCGAAGGAAGAAGCAAAGATGCAGCTCTGCTCTTTGCAAGGAATAGGAAATAAACACTCTGTCTAATACACTGTAAATGGTCTGTATGTATTTCTAGCAATTCAGTCAGGAACAACCTCGGAGGATGGCTGGAACGAAAAGCAAAGACATGCTTAAACAGCAGGAGGCAAACATATACTCCATGTCGAGAGCCGTCAATGACAGAGCTCTGCACGACTGCTTCCTTCAAGGGTCAAAAAACAAAATGATAAAATCAAATTGAAGATCATAAAAAAGGTTCCTGACCTCAGAAATTACGCCATTAAAAGTTGGTGAGAAAGCAATGCTTCACTTGCAGAGACACAAAAGCACTGGACAGCAAAAGTCATCAAGTAAATACCAAAGGAGCAACCAAGTAAGCCAACAGCAGTAAGGAGCGAAATCAAAGCCCACTCTGCGTGTTGTACACAACAGATCCTGGACAAAGGACATGTCTGTGGGCAAGGGGTAACAAGCAACGGGAAAGAAGCAACACAGGCAAATCAGAAAAAAATATTTTTGAAACTCACTTACAGTGCAAGCAGCGGAGAGACGATGAATGGCAGCAACACTGAGAAGTGGTGGGGAGGAGAAAGAAGCAATACAGGCTGGAAAGTAAAACAAGCCTTTCACAGTTGTGGCTTTCTCTATGCTGCATCATTTGTACTACCCCTGTACTGATCTCCTGAATTCGAGAGACAGCAATGCGGGCGAGGGACAGTTACATAGGCAGGACGACATTGTGGTGGGCGGGAGGGGTGCACAGAAGCGCATGGTACAAAAGTGACGGGGAGCCGGAGGGTGCTGGGGGTTGAGAGAAGCATACAATTGTCTACCCAAAGGCGGCCGCAAGCCCGCAATTTACACCCTAGGCATAGGAAGCTGTGGTGAGCAAACAATGGCGTCTTGCACACAGAGGCAGTCCGGGGCTTTTGTGATGGAAGTGCTCGTCTCTTTACGGCGGATGCGGAAGAGCTGAGGGCGCATCAGAAGCTGGTTGTTGCAAGCAATAGTGCACGAAGGATGGCAGGAAAAAGCAACAAAGTTGCGTGCTCTAAAGTGAAAGTTGGGAACTCAGAAAGGAGGAGATGGAAAAAGCGGCCGTGAACGGAAGATGCTATAAAATGCAAGCAGCGTAGGGCGCCGAAGCTGAACACGCACCCACCGAAGACAGGCAAACAGTGTGACATGAGCAGGAACTAGGAAACAAAAAACAAAAAAAATAGCCCCACAAAACCAACACAAACACAGAAGCAGTGCTCTGTGGGAGGAAACAAAACACAACAAGCGAGCGCGCGCGCGCACACACGGAAAGCATGTGCTAGCATGCCCCTTGCGGGAGCAAGCAGCGGCGCGGGCCATCAGTTTCAATTAGCGCGCGCGCCGCTGCTCGCTCCCGCAAGGTGGATGCCAGCACAAGCACGCGCTGAAAAAGAGCTGACTAATTTCTAAAGGTCATCTCCTAGTGCATGCGCGCTGCCTAGGGAATAACCAAGAACCTGTCGCTCGGGCATATGACTCATGCAGAAGGCCTTTAACCTGTATAGCCCTTGGCAGCAGACTAAAATGCTGTGATAATTTAAGGGAATTCATTTTAAGACCATGAATAGTGCTAGAGTGAAGAAAAGGAGTTATAAATGTCTTTTTTTAATTTATGCTAGAATATTTATGCTTTTAGTGTTCTCTAAGACTACAAAGCCACGAATAAGTACTGCATTAGGACATTTTGATGTGTTCATAAAATCAAGTTGGTTCTCTGGCAGAGATCACAGCTGCTAATGATAATGAGTATATTTAAAAGAGGAAATGGGTGGTCAGATATTGCACCTTAGGAAAAAGTTGAATACATTGCAGTGGACAGCAAAGCCTTTCCCTAAAGTGCAAGTATCAACATAGTACAGTCTTGAGTATGAGCAAAGGACACAAGCATATGCTCTTTTTTGTGCACTAATTGCTTGTGGTACACATAAAAATATAACAATATCAGGTCCCCTGGCCTGCTGCTCTACCAAAGCCCCGGGACGGGGTTCCGTTGTGCCCGGGGACCCTCCCCTTGCTTGGCTGGGTTCAGGAGCTCCGTCCGGGGCCCCTGAGGGTCCCGGGGAGGGCGGCCTCCCACCCCGGGCTCTGTCCTCGGTCCTGCTGCGTGGCAGGGTGCCCGGGACAGGGTCCCGTGGGCCCGGGAGGCTTCCCCTGCGCCTCTGGGCCTGGGAGCCCCGGCTGGGTCCAGGGGACCCTCCCCTTGCTTGGCTGGGTTCAGGATCTCCGGCTGGGGCCCCTGAGGGCCCTGGGGAGGGCGGCCTCCCCACCCCGGGCTCTGTCCTCGGTCCTGCCGCGTGGCAGGGTGCCCTGGACAGGGTCCCGTGGGCCCGGGGAGGCTTCCCCTGCGCCTCTGTGCCTGGGAGCCCCGGCAGGGTCCAGGTGCCCTGTCGGGCCCCGGGTCAGGTGCTCCGGCACTGGGCCGCGTCCCCTGGCCTGCTGCTCTGCCAAAGCCCGGGACGGGGTTCTGTTGTGCCCAGGGACCCTCCCCTTGCTTGGCTGGGTTCAGGGCCCCGGGAGGGCAGCCTCCCCACCCCGGGCTCTGTCCTCAGTCCTGCTGCGTGGCAGGGTGCCCAGGATGGTGTCCGGTGAGCCCGGGGAGGCTTCCCCTGCGCCTCTGGGCCTGGGAGCCACGGCTGGGTCCAGAGGCCCCGTCAGGTCCCTGGTCGGGTGCTCCTGCCCTGGGCCGCGTCCCCGGCCTGCCGCTCTGCAAAAGCCCCGGGACGGTGTTCCGTTGTGCCCGGGGAGCCTCCCTTGCTTGGCTGAGTTCAGGAGCTCCGGCCGGGGCCCTTGGGGAGGCGGCCTCCCCAGCCCGGGCTCCGTCCTCGGGCCTGCCAAGTGACAGGGTGCCCGGGACGGGCTCCGCAGGGCCGGGGAGGCTTCCCTCGAGCGTCCGGGCCTGGGAGCCCCGGCTGGGTCCAGGGTCCCCCCGGGTCAGTTGCTGCAGCCCTGGGCCCCGTCCCCCGTCCCCCGGCCGGTCGCTCTGCCAAAGGCCAGAGACGGGGGTTCCGTTGTGCCCAGCGAGCCTCCCCATGCTTGGCCTATCACCTCGGCCATCTGGTCGCGCCTATCCCCTCGGCCATCTATGTCGCGCCAATCCCCTCAGCCATCTGGTCGCGCGCGCAATGCTTTCCAATGGGTCGACCAGATGGCCGGGTTGCCCTGGAAGTCCCTATGAGGGCTCATTTGCCTCCCGATCCCATCCAGGGCTCCAGGAGGTTGGGCGCGTCCGTGCCTTGGGTCCCCTCAGTCTCACGGTGCGCACAGGTTACCAGAAAGGGGGGAGTACCCTTCCTCCGGATTACTAGGGACATGGGGCCAGATGTATCAAAGAATAGTTTTGCGATTCTCAAATAGCGATTTTTAGAGAATTGCAATTTGAGAATTCCAAAACTATTCTTCCTTAGGTTGGAGCGCCATCTAGAGCAAGTCCAGTAGGGAAGGTGTTCGAATATTCCTTAGGTTGGAGCGCCATCTAGCGCAATTCCAGTAGGGAAGGTGATGGGATATTCCTTAGGTTGGAGCGCCATCTAGCGCAAGTCCAGTAGGGAAGGTGATGGGATATTCCTTAGGTTGGAGCGCCATCTAGCGCAAGTCCAGTAGGGAAGGTGATGGGATATTCCTTAGGTTGGAGCGCCATCTAGCGCATGTCCAGTAGGGAAGGTGATGGGATATTCCTTAGGTTGGAGCGCCATCTAGCGCAAGTCCAGTAGGGAAGGTGATGGGATATTCCTTAGGTTGGAGCGCCATCTAGCGCATGTCCAGTAGGGAAGGTGATGGGATATTCCTTAGGTTGGAGCGCCATCTAGCGCAAGTCCAGTAGGGAAGGTGATGGGATATTCCTTAGGTTGGAGCGCCATCTAGCGCATGTCCAGTAGGGAAGGTGATGGGATATTCCTTAGGTTGGAGCGCCATCTAGAGCAAGTCCAGTAGGGAAGGTGATGGAATATTCCTTAGGTTGGAGCGCCATCTAGAGCAAGTCCAGTAGGGAAGGTGTTGGAATAGTAGCGTGCAATGCTTTCCAATGGGGCGACCAAATGGCCGGGCTGCCCTGGAAGTCCCGATGAGGGCTCATTTGCCTCCCTGATCCCAGCGAGGGCTCCAGGAGGTCGGGCGCGTCCGCGCATAGTGTCCCCTCAGTCTTGCGGTGCGCACAGGTTACCAGAAAGGGGGTAGCCTTCCTCCGGATTACTAGGGACAAGGTACTCTGGGACCCCTCTCGGCCTAGCGGTCCTCAGCCGGCAGTTGGACGGGCCAGGATGCCGCCCCAGCCCTGGGTCCGTCCCTGGGCCTGCCGCGTGGCAGGCTGCCCTGGATGGGGTCCGGCGGGCCCGGGGAGCCTCTCCCTGCTGGGCTGGCTCCAGGGGCTCGGGTGTTCCAGCCCTGGGCCCTGTCCCCCAGCCTGCAGCCCTGCCAAAGGCCCGGAACGGGGTTCCATCGTGCCCGGGGTGCCTCCCCTTGCTCGGCTGGGTTCAGGGGCTCCCTGCGGCCCCGGGGAGGGTGGCCTCCCCACCCCGGGCTCTGTCCTCGGTCCTGCTGCGTGGCAGGGTGCCCGGGACGGGGTCCCGCGGGCCCGGGGATGCTTCCCCTGCGCCTCTGGGCCCGGGAGCCCCGGCTGGGTCCAGGGGCCCCTCCGGGCCCCGGGTCGGGTGCTCCAGCACTGGGCCCTGTCTCCCAGCCTGCCTCTATGCCAAGGGCCCGGGACGGGGGTCCGTCGGTCCCGTGCAGACCTCCCCCGCTTCGCCTGCTTGTCGAAGTGTCTGCGGGCCCCAGGTCGGAGGGCCCGTCGGCTCCCCCCTCGCAGCCTCCATGGCTGGGGCCCAGCTGGGGCCGTGGGCCCTGGGCCTCCGGTCCCCCGTGCCCCGGCACCCGCTCACTCTTTCATTGGGGCACCGAGCGACCAGATGGCTCCACTTTCGTGCCCGGCCATCTGGTCGCCCCTTTCCCCTCGGCCATCTGGTCTCCCGCAATGCTTTCCTATGGGGCGACCAGATGGCCGGGCTTCCCTGGAAGTCCCGATGAGGGCTCATTTGCCTCCACGATCCCAGCGATGGCTCCAGGAGGTCGGGTACTTTTGCACCTTGGGTCCCCTCTGTCACCTCGTGTGCACGGATTACAAGAAAGGGGGTAATTTTCCTCCGGATTACTAGGGAGAGGGTCAATCAGACCTCCGTGAGGTCCGGCGATTCTGAAACAGGGGAAGGCAGCACCCGGGCCCGCCCGCCGGGGCCCCCAGAGGCCCGAGTGCGCACCTGCCTCTCAGCCCCTTCCCGATGGTCCTTTTTCTCCGAGTTTGCTCAGTCAGACCTCCGTGAGGTCCGGCGATGCCGAGACAGGGGAAGGCAGCACCCGGGCCCGCCCGCTGGGGCCCCCAGGGGACCGGGTACGCACCTGCCTCTCAGCCCCTTCCCGATGGTCCTTTTTCTCCGAGTCTGCTCAGTCAGATGTGAGGTCCGGGGATGCTGAGACAGGGGAAGGCAGCACCCGGGCCCGCCCGCCGGGGCCCCCAGGGGCCCGGGTACATACCTGCCTCTCAGCCCCTTCCCGATTGTCCTTTTTCTCCGAGTTTGTTCAGGCAGACCTCCGTGAGGTCCGGGGATGCTGAGACGGGGAAAGCAGCACCCGGGCCCGCCCGCCGGGGCCCCAGGGGCCCGGGTATGCACCTGCCTCTCAGCCCCTTCCCGATGGTCCTTTTTCTCCGAATTTGCTCAGTCAGACCCCCGTGAGGTCCGGGGATGCTGAGATGGGGAAAGGCAGCACCCGGGCCTGCCCGCCGGGGCCCCAGGGGCCCGGGTGCGTACCTGCCTCTCAGCCCCTTCCCAATGGTCCATTTTCTCCGAGTTTGTTCAGGCAGACCTCCGTGAGGTCCGGGGATGCTGAGATGGGGGAAGGCAGCACCCGGGCCTGCCCGCCGGGGCCCCCAGGCGCCCGGGTGCGTACCTGCCTCTCAGCCCCTTCCCAATGGTCCATTTTCTCCGAGTTTGTTCAGGCAGACCTCCGTGAGGTCCGGGGATGCTGAGATGGGGGAAAGCAGCACCCGGGCCTGCCCGCCGGGGCCCCAGGGGCCCGGGTACGTACCTGCCTCTCAGCCCCTTCCCGATGGTCCTTTTTCTCCGAATTTGCTCAGTCAGACCCCCGTGAGGTCCGGGGATGCTGAGATGGGGAAGGCAGCACCCGGGCCTGCCCGCCGGGGCCCCCAGGGGCCCGGGTACGTACCTGCCTCTCAGCCCCTTCCCGATGGTCCTTTTTCTCCGAATTTGCTCAGTCAGACCCCCGTGAGGTCCGGGGATGCTGAGATGGGGAAAGGCAGCACCCGGGCCTGCCCGCCGGGGCCCCAGGGGCCCGGGTACGTACCTGCCTCTCAGCCCCTTCCCAATGGTCCATTTTCTCTGAGTTTGTTCAGGCAGACCTCCGTGAGGTCCGGGGATGCTGAGATGGGGAAGGCAGCACCCGGGCCTGCCCGCCGGGGCCCCCAGGGGCCCGGGTACGTACCTGCCTCTCAGCCCCTTCCCGATGGTCCTTTTTCTCCGAATTTGCTCAGTCAGACCCCGTGAGGTCCGGGGATGCTGAGATGGGGGAAGGCAGCACCCGGGCCCGCCTGCCAGGGCCCCAGGGGCCCGGGTACGTACATGCCTCTCAGCCCCTTCCCGATGGTCCTTTTTCTCCGAATTTGCTCAGTCAGACCCCCGTGAGGTCCGGGGATGCTGAGATGGGGAAGGCAGCACCCGGGCCTGCCCGCCGGGGCCCCCAGGGGCCCGGGTGCGTACCTGCCTCTCAGCCCCTTCCCAATGGTCCATTTTCTCTGAGTTTGTTCAGGCAGACCTCCGTGAGGTCCGGGGATGCTGAGATGGGGGAAGGCAGCACCCGGGCCTGCCCTCCGGGGCCCCCAGGGGCCTGGGCACGTACCTGCCTCTCAGCCCCTTCCCGATGGTCCTTTTTCTCCGAGTTTGCTCAGTCATACCTCTGTGAGGTCCGGGGATGCTGAGATGGGGGAAGGCAGCACCCGGGCCCGCCTGCCAGGGCCCCCAGGGGCCCAGGTGCGTACATGCCTCTCAGCCCCTTCCCGATGGTCCTTTTTCTCCGAATTTGCTCAGTCAGACCCCCGTGAGGTCCGGGGATGCTGAGATGGGGAAGAGCAGCACCCGGGCCTGCCCGCCGGGGCCCCAGGGGCCCGGGTGCGTACCTGCCTCTCAGCCCCTTCCCAATGGTCCATTTTCTCTGAGTTTGTTCAGGCAGACCTCCGTGAGGTCCGGGGATGCTGAGATGGGGAAGGCAGCACCCGGGCCTGCCCGCCGGGGCCCCCAGGGGCCTGGGCACGTACCTGCCTCTCAGCCCCTTCCCGATGGTCCTTTTTCTCCGAGTTTGCTCAGTCATACCTCCGTGAGGTCCGGGGATGCTGAGATGGGGGAAGGCAGCACCCGGGCCTGCCCGCCGGGGCCCCCAGGGGCCCGGGTACGTACCTGCCTCTCAGCCCCTTCCCAATGGTCCATTTTCTCCGAGTTTGTTCAGGCAGACCTCCGTGAGGTCCGGGGATGCTGAGATGGGGGAAGGCAGCACCCGGGCCTGCCCGCCGGGGCCCGAGGGGCCCGGGTGCGTACCTGCCTCTCAGCCCCTTCCCGATGGTCCTTTTTCTCCGAATTTGCTCAGTCAGACCCCCGTGAGGTCCGGGGATGCTGAGATGGGGAAGAGCAGCACCCGGGCCTGCCCGCCGGGGCCCCAGGGGCCCGGGTACATACCTGCCTCTCAGCCCCTTCCCGATGGTCCTTTTTCTCTGAGTTTGCTCAGTCATACCTCCGTGAGGTCCGGGGATGCTGAGATGGGGAAGAGCAGCACCCGGGCCCGCCTGCCAGGGCCCCAGGGGCCCGAGTACGTACATGCCTCTCAGCCCCTTCCCGATGGTCCTTTTTCTCCGAATTTGCTCAGTCAGACCCCCGTGAGGTCCGGGGATGCTGAGATGGGGAAGAGCAGCACCCGGGCCTGCCCGCCGGGGCCCCAGGGGCCCGGGTGCGTACCTGCCTCTCAGCCCCTTCCCAATGGTCCATTTTCTCTGAGTTTGTTCAGGCAGACCTCCGTGAGGTCCGGGGATGCTGAGATGGGGAAGGCAGCACCCGGGCCTGCCCGCCGGGGCCCCCAGGGGCCTGGGCACGTACCTGCCTCTCAGCCCCTTCCCGATGGTCCTTTTTCTCCGAGTTTGCTCAGTCATACCTCCGTGAGGTCCGGGGATGCTGAGACGGGGGAAGAGCAGCACCCGGGCCCGCCTGCCAGGGCCCCCAGGGGCCCGAGTGCGCACCTGCCTCTCAGCCCCTTCCTGATGGTCCTTTTTCTCCGAGTTTGCTCAGTCAGACCCACGTGAGGTCCGGGGATGCTGAGACGGGGAAGAGCAGCACCCGGGCCTGCCCGCCAGGGCCCCAGGGGCCCGGGTACGCACCTGCCTCTCAGCCCCTTTCCGATGGTCCTTTTTCTCAGAGTTTGCTCAGTCAGACCCCCGTGAGGTCCGGGGGATGCTGAGACGGGGAAGAGCAGCACCCGGGCCCGCCTGCCAGGGCCCCCAGGGGCCCGGGTACGCACCTGCCTCTCAGCCCCTTCCCGATGGTCCTTTTTCCTCCGAGTTTGCTCAGTCAGACCCACGTGAGGTCCGGGGATGCTGAGACGGGGAAGAGCAGCACCCGGGCCTGCCCGCCAGGGCCCCCAGGGGCCCGGGTACGCACCTGCCTCTCAGCCCCTTTCCGATGGTCCTTTTTCTCAGAGTTTGCTCAGTCAGACCCCCGTGAGGTCCGGGGATGCTGAGATGGGGGAAGGCAGCACCCGGGCCTGCCTGCCGGGGCCCCAGGGGCCCGGGTATGTACCTGCCTCTCAGCCCCTTCCCGATGGTCCATTTTCTCCAAGTTTGTTCAGGCAGACCTCCGTGAGGTCCAGGGATGCTGAGACGGGGGAAGGCAGCACCCGGGCCTGCCTGCTGGGGCCCCCAGGGGCCTGGGTACGCACCTGCCTCTCAGCCCCTTCCCGATGGTCCTTTTTCTCCGAGTTTGCTCAGTCAGACCCCCGTGAGGTCCGGGGATGCTGAGACGGGGAAAGAGCAGCACCTGGGCCCCCAGGGGCCCGGGTATGCGCCTGCCTCTCAGCCCCTTGCCGATGGTCCTTTTCTCTGAGTCTGCTTGCCCTGGGAGCAGGCAGGGATGCTAAGCCAGCATACCCACTGTGTGAGGCCCAGCCAGGGTCTCCGAGCCCACGGGACGCAGAGCCCCCGAGCCCTGTATGGAGAGGCGGGAGCCCTCCGGCAAAGTCTCGGGACGGGCAGATTGGCCTCCTACGGGCCTGGCCATCAGGTAGCGTTTTCCTCTCGGCCATCTGGTCGCGTGCAATGCTTTCCAATGGGGCGACCAGTTGGCCGGGCCGCCCTCGAATTCCCAATGAGGGCTCATTTGCCTTCCCGATACCAGCGAGGGCTCCAGGAGGTGGGGCGCGTCCGCGCATAGTGTCCCCACAGTCTTGCGGTGCGCACAGGTTACCAGAAAGGGGGGTAGCCTTCCTCCGGATTACTAGGGACAAGGTACTCTGGGACCCCTCTCGGCCTAGCGGTCCTCCGCCAGCAGTTGGACGGGCCAGGATGCCGCCCCAGCCCTGGATATGTCCCTGGGCCTGCCGCGTGGCAGGCTGCCCTGGATGGGGTCCGGCGGGCCCGGGGAGCCTCTCCCTGCTGGGCTGGCTCCAGGGGCTCGGGTGTTCCAGCCCCGGCCCCTGTCCCCCAGCCTGCTGCCCTGCCAAAGGCCCGGGACGGGGTTCCATCGTGCCCGGGGTGCCTCCCCTTGCTCGGCTGGGTTCAGGGGCTCCCTGCAGCCCCATGGAGGGTGGCCTCCCCACCCCGGGCTCTGTCCTCGGTCCTGCTGCGTGGCAGGGAGCCCGGGACGGGGGCCCGGGGAGGCTTCCCCTTCGCCTCCGGGCCTGGGAGCCCCGGCTGGGTCCAGGGGCCCCTCCGGGCCCCGGGTCGGGTTCTCCAGCCCTGAGCCCCGTCCCCCAGCCTGCCGCTTTGCCAAAGGTCCGAGACGGGGTTCCGTCGTGCCCGGGGAGCCCCCTCGCTTGGCTGGGTTCAGGAGCTCCGTCCGGGGCCCTCAGGGGCCCCGGGAGGGTGGCCTCCCCACCCGGGCTCCGTCCTCGGTCCTGCCGCGTGGCAGGGTGCCCGGGATGGGGTCCCGTGGGCCCGGGGAGGCGTCCGCTGCGCCTCTGGGCCCGGTAGCCCCAGCTGGGTCCAGGGGCCCCGGCTGGGTCCAGGGGCTGCTCCAGGCCCCGGGTCGGGTGCTCTAGCCCTGGGTCCCGTCCCCCGGCCTGCCGCTATGCCCAAGGTCCGAGACAGGGTTCTGTCGTGCCCGGGGAGCCCCCACGCTTGGCTGGGTTCAGGAGCTCCGTCCGGGGCCCCTGAGGGCCCCGGGGAGGGCGGCCTCCCCACCCCGGGCTCCGTCCTCGTTCCTGCCGCATGGCAGGAGTGCCCGGGACGTGGTCCGAAGGGCCCGGGGTGGCGTCCCCTGCGCCTCTTGGCCCGGTAGCCCCGGCTGGGTCCAGGGGCCCTGTCGGTCCCCGGGTCGGGTGCTCCGGCCCTGGGCCCCGTCCCCTGGCCTGCTGCCCACCAAGGGCCCAGGACAGGGGTCCATCGGTCCCATGCAGGCCTCCCCTGCTTGTC